>BQNB010069438.1:0-33488 GCA_026074375.1 Tanacetum coccineum | reverse complement strand
ATACAATGTATTTTTGGTACGTTTTTAGTCGTTTAAGTTTGTTTAGAATGGAAAATGGTATGTGTAATTAAGCACATATCACTACCCTAGAGGTCTTAGAAGGAATAATCCTAAAGATTCTATGGGAAATCACATTAACAGTTTGCACAACTTTCGATTCTCGTGTGGAGGGTGCCGAGTTTGAAGTGACTGGTTTGGACAAAGCATTCATCTTATCAACTTTAGGAAGAACCGAGGATTTTGGAAAAGGAGTGACAGAATAAATTTTTGGTTTATGAGAGAAGAAGGTGGTTTTCCCAAGATTGATTGCTTTGTAAACCAAGTATTCATTCTCATACCTTTTGTGGTGCCATTACTTAAGGTGCAGATAAAAGATAGTAAAAAAATCCTCGATAAATGATCGAGGAGGATGAAATTATTTGTACTCATAAGTACACAAGAGATAAAAAATGTAAACCGTAATCTTTCAAACAAATAAACAATGACAAAAAAATATCCAATAATATGAGATAAATGACTATTAGCAAATCTGAACGAAACACTGACCTTAAGCCTTTTCTTTCAGATTTTAAAGAGAGCCGTTTGTGCAACATTTTAAAGGAAATATAACTAACAACTGAGCTATTTGCAACCTTTTGATCTTTTGTTGCATAATGACCTTAATAATCTCTTATCATATGAAATCTTGTCATATTTGCATTCTTCATATTTTGTGTACCAATTATTCCAAAGAACAGCGTATTCTTTTTCCTTTTTAATAATGCAATTTTCAAGTTTTTCTTTCGTACGATCAAGCTCAGTTTAAAGATCAGTAGACTGCACTTCGTGAGTAAGCATATTGTATATATCATGAGTATAAGAATTTTTATCTTTGGGTACCTCAGTTGATCTATCTGATTCATAGACGGGAGCATTGTCAGACTAGACTGAGTTCTAGATATGGATGCTTGCTATAATGTATCCTCTGAAGTGCAGTTCACTTTTACTCTCTTTGTTTCTTCATGAGCATCTGCAGTAGTCATGAACTCAAATTCCTCTTGAGTGCTTTAGATCCCTGCTTCTTCCTCTTGAGCAATCTGCAGCTGTTGCTGAAGATAAGCAGCATCATGTTTCCTTGACTTTACTGTGCAGTTCTGGCATAATGACCCTCTCTTCGACAGTTGTAACACCTTATCGGATTACCATTGATACCATTACCATTACCCTCAGCCGGTGCTGTAACAACATTTCCATTCCCATAATGATTTGAAATTTCTAAAAGAACACTAAGCCCATTCATATTTTCAACATTCTGAATACCCGAATTCTGAACTGCATTTTGCCCAACTTCATTCCCATCATGCTGCGCATTTTGTCTCACCTGATTTCCAACATTGTCATCAACCATTTGCATTTTGATGTCTTGGCTCGTGTTCATATCCGGTTGTGCAATTTGATTATTGCGGGGAATTAATGAACTTCTTTGGTTGTTGTTTGTTGGAATGGTGTTGACTTTAAATGCTTTAGCTATTAAAGCAAGTGCCTTGTTCATTGCAATTGTTGGATTTGAATTGTCTTCGAGATTCTGCATTGGTTGTGGCATGTAGTTCGTGTTGAATGAAGGTTGTTGGACAAAGTTGTTGTTGAGTTGTGGATGTTGTATGTAGGTAATATGTGATGATTGATCTGGGTGAAATGATGTTAGAGTGTTTGCAATTAATGCCAAAAGATCATGTGTGTTTGCAAGTCGTTGTGCTCTAATAGCATTGATGTGTTGATGAGTCGACATTGCAAAAGTGGTGTGAATTGATATGTAAGGATCAATTAAGTGATTGTGGTTGACTAAGATTAATTCAAATGAAATGAAATTAATTTCCATGGGATTTTACAAATCTATGATTGGAAATCAAGAAGAAACCGTGAAAGATTAATTAAAGAAGTTAAGGTATGATGAATTAATTAAGTCCTTGTGAATTATTGAAGTTAAGTTTATATGATGAGGTTTGTTATTGTTAATTGATTGTCTTTAAAAGTTCAAGTATGTGAATTAAGCCCTTAAGAGTTAATGGTCCAAAGTTGGTCAAAGAATAGCAAGTCTCAACGAAGAACGATTGTCAAATCTCAACCAAGAATGTTTGACAAATCTCAATGGACAAATCGCAGTCTTTGTAACTTAGACAAAACACAATAAGAGCAAAACGCAGTCAACATGAGACAAAATGCAATGAGAACAAAACGCAACCTTTACTAGCAAAACTCAATGGTCAAATCGCAGTTGACTTAGAAAAAACGTAATTCTTGAGAAAATTTTGGCAGCATAACGTTTAGATGTGCTAAGTAAAAGGTCTTCAATGATGAAGACGCAACACCAAAATGCAGTGAGAGGCAAAACGCAGTGAAGAGACAAACCGCAGTACCAAAACGCAAGATTTGAAGACAAACCTCAGGGCTTCAGGACAAAACGCAATGTCACTTTCAAGCTAGTACACAAGTCACTTTCACCCAGTTTTGTCCCTATTCCACCAATGGTAAACAAACAAAAAGCAAGGCTTAGATCTAGGCAAAACGCAACCAAGATTTTCCCAATTTGACACAAACCGCAACCAATAATTTCCTACTTTACACAAACCGCAACAAAGAAGATTTCTTTAATGTTCCAAATAACCCACCAAACAAGTTGTAGAACACCAATAAATAATGCAAGAGATTGTTCTAAACACGAAAGTACACGACTTTGGCAAATCAAACAACAAACAAAGCTCAAATCTTGATTTTTTCTTACAATTTTTTAAAAAACAAAAAAACAAGACTTGTGTTTGATTCTTATAAGGACACGTTTAGGCTATGAAATAAGCTAATAAGCTTGAGCTTAACACACTAAGAGAATCAATAAGCCAAAACAAACTCTAAACAGTGGGTTTTAAACAAAAACAAGGACGAATTTAGAAGATAATAAGCTCGAATTTAAGCACCCAATAAACTACACAATCACTAGGTAACCTGGTGCTCTGATACCACATGTTAGCTTATCAATTCACACAGAAACACACGAATTTGCAAGAGAAAAACTAGAGAGAGAGAGAGATTGTAGAGAGAGAAATAAACAAAGAAAATGGTTACATCAATAAGAGAGAAAAATGGAGCAACACCCTCTCCACACTTAGAGAGGTGGTATGTGCTTAATTACACATACCTTTTACCTTTAAAAACGAGCTGAAATAACTAAAAACGGACTTAAAAAGCCAAATATATGCTTGTTTTGCTAATTGTATTGTGCAGGAACGGATATCTAAGAAAAAGACGAAAAACAAAGCCAAAATGACAAAACCGGACTCGGAATGGAAAAGACTGTGAAGGACAAAGCCAAATCGAAGCCGAAAAGTCAATCAAGTCAAAAAGTCAACTGGTCAAATCAAAGTTACCTCGCAAATCCAAAATGTCAAACAATTGAAGATCTATAAGTTTGGAGGCTTAATGTTGCCAAATCGCCCTAAAACCTTATAATTTAATCAAGAAGTGAAGAGAAATGAAGAGAAGGTCTTAGATGCAATATGGGATAGTTATACTACGAGGGCCATTTCTGTCTAATCCTAAGACTTTATAAACCATAGGACGAGTAATTGCAAATAGTCTTATAAGCTTGGGACTTGTTTTGCAAGTCCCCAAAGTTATTTAACCTAGGGACCATGGTTGCATAGTGAATTAAACTTGAGGGGCCTTGTTTGGCCCAATCCCCAAGAAGAAACTATGTCACCCCCCTAACCTGTTCAACACCTTTTCCCGGCTTTTTTAAACACTACCCAAACTCGGGTTTTAGTCGATCACCCACTTTTAATCTGCACCTCACAAAAACCCCATGGTCATAACCTCTGTCCCCACTCCTCCATTATACCCTAACATCCCTGTTTTAGCAATCCCACAATCCCCCAAGCCTAATCCAACGGCTAAGATTGATAAAATTGAAGGGTCAAGATTTGTTTTTGGTTTTGCTCTCACCAAACTAACACAACAAAGAAGCTGCTCAGCTTATAAAAAGGGAAGAAAGATGAAGAGACGAGTAGTTAGTTAGTTAGTAGTTTTAATTTTCAGTTTGTATTTTCTTCAATTTTAAGCATTTCTTTCAAGTTTTTAGTAATCCTTTTTAAGCTCTTGTACTCTCTTACTTTCAACTTGTACTTCTTAAATTTGAGTAATCAAATTCAGTTACACATTTCATTGTCCTTTGTTTTCAATTTTAAGTCAATCTTACTCAATAAGCTCTTAATAAGCTCATCATTTTCAAACAATATTCGAGCGTTTTCCTGTCAGAAGCTCAAATTTAGTTAAAGTCTGTTTTTAGACATTCATTATCACTTAATCATTTAACAGCATGGATCATGTATACTCTTGAGTTTGTTTTGAGCTTAATTTGGAAGCAAAAGGTAAATAAGCTAAAATCAAGCTTATTGAGGTTTAGAGGCAGGGAGCCATTTAGGAACACTTAAGCTACTAATTGGATAGCTTAAGTTGGAGGTCTCTTGTCAAATCTTAGGTTTTTCTATCTGAAATTTGTTTCACTCTCTTAGAAGTTTATAGCTTATTACATATTGCTTATTACTTAGTTGAATTAGAGCTTAATCCTGTTCATTGTGTTTAGTTAGTTTATAGTTATAATTGTTTTTAATCTGTTTTAGCTTAAATTCATTTAGACTTTACTTTTCAAGTTCTGTCACCAATTTTTTTTAAAATGTGTGTTAAAAAGCTAGTAGAGTAAGTAGCTTTTATTCACTAATAAGCTGTAGATTTTATAGTTCAATTAGCTTAAGTAGGTCAAATATAGTGTAAGTGGATAAAAAGTTTCAGTTGTTTTAGCTTCAAAATAGATTTTAACTCCACTTAGCTTTGACAGCTTATTATAAAGTAGTGTTTGGTACAAGCCTCTTTTGACTTTTGAAGTTCAACATTAGTTTGGCCATATATTCACACAGCTGGTTAGGATATTATGTTTGAAGTTTTAAAAAAAGCTTTTAGGGGGAGATAGTTGAATCTAAAAGTTTTGAGTATAAGATCCCTTGAAATTTTTATCACCAGCGGCTTTTTTTCAGTAAAGTAACTGTAGATTTTTAGAAAATTTATAAGCTTTTTTAGATTCACAATTTGTTAATTCTGGCAGAAAGAGTATTATGAACTTGTTTAAGAGTTTTTTTTTTTTTTTTTTTTTGTTTTTTCTTTTTAGAGTGTAGACTCTACATTGGTTCCTTATAGGCAATAGCCATCAGCAACAAAAGTGCATCAGCATCAATAATTTTCTGCTGTATGGCTATATGATTTTCTTGTTTCCTGTAGACAATCATAATTAGATAGTTAGGGGCTGATATTAAGTATATAATTAGTAGTTCAAGGAGGTTTTACAAAATTTCATCTCTCTGATTTCATTCTAAGATTTTTTGGGTGATTATTATTAGTAGGTCAAAGTTGGTATAGTACGTAATTTTAAACTTTTAGCTTTAATTCAGTTTGAATTTTTCATTGTTTAGTTGTTTATTTGAAAAACTTTTATTCTAGGCTTTTTCTTAGTTAAAGGTTTGCTTAATTCTAGAAATTCAGTTCCTTAGGTTTAGTATTTAGCTGTTTAGCTTATCTGGGTTGTTTTTGTAAAAGCTTATTTCAGTTATTAGCTTAAACTTGCAATTTTAAGATCATTTTCCTTGTCACTTTAGTTTGAACTTAGCTTATTTCTCTTAAACATTTTCTAGTATACATCATAAACACCATTTAGCATCTTTTATATCTCATTTTCATCTAGTAATAAGCTAGAAATAAGCCAAAATCTAAAAAGTTAGGGAAAAGTCAACTTTCTGTGACAGAATCTAAAAAGCTTATTTTCTAGCTTATTGAGTTGTTAAAAATTTAAAGTGTCTTTGTTAATGTTGTTTTAGAATAAGCTCCTCTATAAGTTTATAGTTTTAAGTTTTTGCTGAATCTCATTTTTTTTAATAAGCCAAAAATAAGCCATAGCGTAGGGTCTGTTTGGTACTTTTCCAATAGTCAAGGGTTACCCGTTTTCATACAAGTGTAAATTTCCTAAAGTCACGCCTTTTTTTTTTTTTTTAACCATTTAGTTTCGTTTCTTTACTTTTCTACCCAAGTTTATCGAAAAAATTAGAAAAAAAAAGGGGAAGACACTTGGCCCGGGTGAGCAAGACTCGAACCCGGGACCAAGCGATACAGTCCCCCTTTTACACACACACTCTACCACTACGCCCTTGGGTCTTATATATATATATATATATATATATATATATAGTAATAATTGCTTAATACATATATATAATATATAACCAAAATATCAATCAAAAAGAGGAGTAAGTATTACGTAAGGCTTCTAAGAAGGAAAATTGCTTTTAACCAAAGCAAGATCCCAAAAAACCTTCCCGGGTCATTTCCCGACAAGGCGTGAATTGAGAATCGTGATTAAGTTCGTGATCGCATGTTTGAATGATTCAAGATTTTGATTTGGTTTTCTAAATCTACGGGAAAAAGCAATTAAAGGGCAAGCTAAACCTAAAACGAAAGCAATTACGAATTTTAGAAACGTTAACGGGAAAGTAAAAACGCGACTAAAATCCTAAAACATCAAATTTTAAACCTACACATGTAAATTTAATTTTTAAAGGTCCTAAATAATAAAAGAAAATTTTAGAAAAAAGTATTATATTTTTTTGATTTTTATTTAATTTATTATGAATTAAAAACAGATTTAATCTAATTAAATCATTAAAAATAGCAAACTAATTATTAAAAATCTGGAAAAATTAAGAAAAGTACATTAAACTATGTAGAATCTATGAAAAATAAAAACTAGAAAGTTTGCTGAATGAATAAGCAGAAAATAAGCTAAAAGGCACGAATAAGCAAAACTAGAAAAACACCTTAAATAATAAATGTGTTGGGACTTTAATGAAAAAGTCCCAAGGGCGCAGTTGGTTAAGTGTGTGTGGTGTTGAGGCGTGTATGTGCTAAGGGAGAGGTCACAGGTTCGACCCCTCTGGCCTCTCTTTTTGACAAATCATTATTTTTGGTTTTGTTTTTATAAAGCTAATAAATAAGCTAAAATAATAAACTTTAAAAAAGCAATTTTTTACATAACTCGAAAATAAGCTAGTAATAAGCAAAAGAAAGTAACATAATGGCTTTTTTAACACTAAGTGACTATATAGCTAACTGTTTTGCCTTTTTAGACCAAATAAGCACTCACAAAAATAAATAAGCTCAAAACAAATGATACCCTAACCCTAATAAGCACTTACAAACAGAAATAAGCAAAGAAATTAAGCAGAAAGGCACTACAAAGCAATAAGACAGATTGCATAAGAAAAACAGTTTAAAAAGGCTAACAAGCTACTTTTAAGCTAATTTTTAAAAGCCTTTAGCTATCCTTATGGCTTAATAACCTATATGCAGATAAAGCTTATCTTATAAGCTACAAGATTCAGCCAAGAAAAAGCATTTTGAAACACGTATAAGCCATGAAAAAGGCTGATTACTAGATTTTACTCTTCTTGGTTTTCTTTAAAAGACAAATAGCTTTTTGCAGGCCTACTTTAAGCTAGTAAAATAAGTTAAAACAGATTAAATTCATACTACAAACTACTTATGAAAGAAATTTCAAAAGCTAAAACTAACATTAACCTATCTGAATTTGCAATTGAAAAATGGAATTTTAAAACTTTAAAACTCTAAGTAGACTTGACAGATTGTATACCAAATGCACAAGACTTAAGCCTACTTAACCAAGGTTTTCCTACTACAATTAAACACAAAATGGAACATAAACAAAACTTCAAAAAACCTTTTTGAACAACAATCCAATATAAATAGTTTTAAAAACTTTTAATACCGAAGATTCTAAGTACTTGTATAAAACACCTTAAAACTTGTTTTTAACCTTTGAAAACAACATTTAAAACAGATAAATCCACTTTAAAAGCACTTGTTATAGTTGGCTCTACTCACCCATAAACAATTTAAAAATTAATTTCGACCCTTTTTTACTTCTTATACCAACAACACTCCTTTAAGTATCCCATATCTATTTTAAACTTAGTTTTAAAGATTTAAGCAAGGGTTTTTAAAGACAGATGGTGAACAATGAATAATAAGCAATATTAAGCAAATTTCAACCACAGATAAGCACTTTAAAATAAGCAAAACAGATAAGCAATACTAAGTGAAATACCTAACAGTTTTAACTTAAAACATGAACAAATAAGATTTAAACTTGGATTTTTGAAAACAGATTAATAACTAAGATATTAAAAGACATAAATATAAGCAAAGACATAATAGAGTTAGCTCCTTATTAATAAGCTATGCTAATTAGCTCAATTGACTAAAAATGGGCAGATTTAAAGAATACTTAAACTAAACTATCCTAAACTATTCACTAGACTTATTAAGCTAACTCTAGGCATAATAAGCAACTGGAAACAATAAAAAGCAGACAATAAGCACTAAAATAAGCTAAATAGATTATATGCAATAAAATGGAAATTGAATCTTACTTTGCATCCTAGCTCAAAACAAGGATTTGAACTTGCTCAAATGAGCTTTTCAACAAGCGTCTTGCTTGTTAAAAAATCTAGTAAAGGTCCAATAGCTCATCCCATTGCTTGCGATTCATCCAAAAAGCTCAGAACCATAATACCGGAATGAAAATAGTAAAGCTTAGATAAGCTTTTGTGATAGCTTATCTAAGAAACTAAACTCTGGATTTGTAAGTGCGGATTTAGATGGACTTGTAAAATAAATATTAAGTTGAATTGCATTAGAATAAGACAGATTAAAATTTTACTTAAACCTTGAAATTTTATTGATATTAAAAAGAGTACAGGCTTGAATTTTTAATACAATTTAAAGTAAAATAAGCAGTAAAATAAGCATAAACGCTACATCTACTCCTCTTAAACAATGCTAACTAACTACTTGCACCATAATGTGATAAAACACACAACTTATATAGCCGTTTGAGCCCTTATAGGTGTGTTTCTTGTGTGAGTGAGCTCGAAGTCTTTATCATAGCCATCCATATATCTTTTTCTCCAAGTTCTTTGATCTAAGCCCTTGATTTTGGTCCATGTTCATCAACCAATAAGAAATGAGAGGATTGCCAAGGTGGAATTGGCAGTTTATGGTGTGGGGCAAGGTGGGAAAGTGATGGGTTTGTTTGTTGGAGCAAAGGTCGAGGTGAGAGGTCACAGGGATGAATGAATAGTAGGTTTGGGCGGGAAATGGATTTGGGTACTATTCGTTTGAATTGCCAAGGTGTTAATCCCTTTGTCATTTCTTGGGGAATAGGTTAGTAGGGTGTGAGTTGGTTTTATCAGGATTCGCAGGGTGGGATGAAAAGGATGGGTGAATAGTGGGTTTTGGCAGGAAATGTTTTAGGTTATATTCATTTAACTGGGGTGCAGGGTTAACGGGGTTAAGGGGTTAAGGATTGTAGGGACTAACGGTGCAATAGTCAGGGACTAACTATGTTAGTCCATAAGGACTAACGGTGAAAAGGTTGTAGGATAAATGGGCTAACAGGATTATGGGCTGTTAAAGTGGTTTGGGCTTTTTAATTTGGTTTGGGCCAGATTTTATTAATTGGATTTTGGGCTTTTTAAAGACATTTGATTTAATAGAAAAGCTTAATGGGCTGACTCGGCCTATTAACTTGGGTATGGTTTGGCCTATTTAAGATGCACACGTCTTTGGCTTCGACTTTTCACGCTCTTTCCATTCCCGTGCCTGGTTTTGTCGGTTTTGGCTTCGTTTTTGTCCTTTAGTGAATATTTGTTACCTGCACATCACAAATCACAAAACACACATATATTTGGCATTTTTTGTCCGTTTTTGGTCATTTAGGCTCGTTTTTATAGGTAAAAGGTATGTGTAATTAAGCAAATACCAAAATCCCCCATATTAAACTATTTCTGTGTCCTCATGCAATGCTATAAGTAAACACTTTAGAAAACTAACAGTCTTAATCCCCCTCGATTAATTACCTCAAAAAGTAGCTAAGTGTTCATCTTAAGGGATTAAGAACTCAATAGCTTTGTAAAGCCCCGTTTTAACCATTTTTATAAATCTACACTAATTACCACATATTTTTTTTATCTTTATATTTTCCCCTTTTTCTTTTTCTAACTAGAATGTCTGAACTTTTGTTATTTTCATAACCTTTAGGGTCATAGAATAAGAAGCACTTCAATCCTAAAATGCCCAAAAGGATAAATTCATCGTCCCCGATTTTTTTACTTGTCCCAAACCAAGCTTAAAACGAAATTACCGTTAAATATAAGTAAAGATGCTAACACTACTCATACTTGTAACTTGTGAAACTTTTCACTCCTGACAATTATTATATATTAGGTGAATGTGCCATTTCGAATTTCAACTATGGATCAACAATTTGTAAAATTTCATGTTTCACGTTCCACCCAAGAATAATGAGTTTGAAGGCGAGATTATCCCATGTAGCGACTTTCGTTCTTTGTTCTCGGCACATCCAACTTGCGCTAGTGACCATGGCTTTTGACACCCCACAGAGAATCTAGTATCGAGACCACGACCTTCGTTTCAAAAAACTCTTAGGCTTCCCGTTAAATAAAAACAGTTTAATTTAGAAAAAATCATAACTTAAAATGAAATAGTCTTAGTTCAAAAGCATATTTAAATTTAAGAAAAAGAGATTTTCCATATATTTATTAAATTACAAATATTACACTTAGCATTAACATGACCATGATACAATTGAAATCCTCAACCTTTTTGAAGGCTGCAACATCGGTTGTGAGCCGGCAAGATGCAACAAACTTTTATGAGTCTCAGATAATTACTATGTGCCTTATTTTTAGAGACTTGCAACATCAGTTGTGAGCCGGCAAGATGCATTAAACTTTTATTAGCCCACAGTTTTTATTATTATTATTACCTTATTTTTCATTTTTCATCATTTTTTTTTACCACGAAATATAAATTTGAACTAAGAATAAATTATTGTTATCGACTATACTTCAAAAATCGTTGATTTAAGTTTAATTATCGAAAAAAGCACGTATTATTAGTCCGGTTAGAAGCTTATGGGAGAAAAAGCCACAAACTACACTTATGAGCTGTTAAGATTTCCAACTAATCCTTGTTTAGCATCTAAGTCATAATTAACCTATCATTTCTCGTTCTTCGCAAATTTAAAATCTTTAATAAAAAGATTCGCGAATGCTTAGTCTAAAAGTTAAGGAGCAAGCTAGAGCTCAATACGCTCGATCGAGTCAAAATTTATTCTTATTCTACCCAGCAGGAAAGTCAACATTGTGATAAAACACTTATTTTATTTTTGAAAATTTTTTAAATTTTTCATTTTTTTGGTATTTTGGTGGCAAAAACGGGATTACGTAAAAGCAACGACTGCAGGCACAATCAAATCGATAGATCCCCCCATACTAGAATTGAACATTGTCCTCATTGTTTTAAGAAGGGTCTCTATGTAAATCTAAAGCCGTTTATTAAGTGTGCTCAAATATAAACGTTAGTCGATAAAATTAGGATATTTGATTCCCATAATTATGCAAAGGATTGAAGCTCGAGTGAACGAAGGACAAAACCACGAGCACGAGAGGCTTCATAATCCGGGGCAATCCTGGACATACTACAAAAACCACAAAACGTGAGAAAGGAAGAGGCGAGCCTCCTCACAACACACTTATTCATTACTACTATTATAATTATATTAAGATAAGCATGGGTTGCCACCCAGGAAGCGCTTATTTTTGTTAACCGAGTCTAGAGCCTGACTCGATCCCCCATACTTAAGCTAGTCAAGGAGGATAGAAATGGAGAAATGGAACATCTAAGATAGGACTGTCCCCTCCATAGATCATCATCAGGCTTTTAGAAAAATGCTGGAAAGCTTTAAAGCCCCGATGAGATAAGGGATGAGGAGATTTCTCCTCATTAGAAGCAAGAATTCCATTTTTGAAAACTTTGTCGTCATTTTCGGATGAAAATGTAAGCAAAGTGTCAAACATTGAAGAAAGGGTAGGAAGGTTGGGTAAAACATTAGGCAAATGAACATAAAGTTCTCTTGTCGAATTATCAGAAATATCATCCACCACTTTTGTAAAAACTCCCGTATCGGGCTTAATTTCATCATCATCCGGTGGTTTTGCAGGAGGACGAGGGGATGGTGGAACATCAAAATGAAATGACTCATTTTCAAGAAGTGAAGGGGAATCATTGCTAAGTAATTCTTCAAGGAAAATGATATCCCCTTCAGAGTCATAGTCATCATTCTTAATGCCCTGAGGCATCGAGTCATCCGGAGTAAGAAATAAATCGATCTCCTCCATAAGATAGTCACTATCCTCAACAGGGATAGGAGATGGAGAGAAAGATTCAATTATATCATCAGGATTTTCAGAATTAAATTCTTTTGGGGGTCGAGGAGATGAATTATCATACAATAATTTCTCAACAAGACGAATATCTTCCTCAGGTTCAAAGTCGGCTTCATTAATTCCCTGTGGAATTAAACCAATATGAGCGAGTTCACCGGAGAACTCCTCGAGAAGAGAATCAAACTTAAGAGAAGAAATAATCAAAGTGTCTCGATTAAGCAAGGATTCTATAAGATCAGACTCTGCATTAAAGTGATGCGGATCTATCTTAGTAGAAATGATTTCTTCATCAAAAAGAGGGTTCGAAAAAATTTTGAAATTTTATTTCAGAATGTCCTCATCAGAAAATGACTTGTAATCTCTAAAGGAAAAATCATTGTCAGCATCAAAGAGAGGATTAGAGACAGTTGTAAAATCATCACAAACGGGCACATTACACTCACTTTCAATATTGGAAAAATCCTTAGATAAATCCTTGGACTCTCTTGGGGTTGGGACAAGGTTCTCAACACTAGACTTTATTAATTCGTCCGATTTTGTTTTTGGAATAGTGCTAATATGCTCATCCCCCATACTTAGAGAGTCCGTAATCGAAAAGTCAAGTGTGATTGCATCAAACGAAGTCCTTTCAAGAATTTGATGAATTCTTTTAACTTCATCTGGAAAAAGTTCCTCTTCATCATCACCATCATAGAAAATGTCGTGATTATGATAGATACGTCACGTAAGCTCAGAAGGATTAGTAATAATAGTAGCACTTTTGGTTAAATGAATAGTATAAGTAGTAGACAGAGTGCTAATATTATCATAGTCAGCATTGTAAAAATATGAGACGCGTAAAGGCTCGGAAGGATTAGCTGCCTGTTCTTCAGCTAACAATTCTTGTTTTTCCTCAACTGCCTGCTCTTGTAAAAGAATATCCTCTCGCTCACGTCGTCGACTCATTATTTAACAATAGGATTGCATCATTGTTTTTAATTCTTCGATACTTATTTCTTCAGGAGGTTGATGAACGGCTGAATACTACGGGGGTTGGAATTGGTCAAAACCGGAAGAATTAGAATTATAGAAATTTTGATTCATTGGTTGACACTGAAAACTCATATGAGGTCTCCCGCAGTTTTCACAATGAGGCTCATCAAAGATCAATTGATCACATTGAAAAGTCTTATGAGGACCCCCACAACGGGTACAACAAAGATATTGTGGAAGACTTGGTGAAGTTTATGGAAAATTATCAAAGTTTTGATTGAAACACGGGTCCTGATTGTAGACAAACGGGACCTGAGGTGGACAATCGTAACCATAATGAGCATCGTTTCCATAAAACTCACAAGAATATGTCTCGTACTGAGGCTGGTTATACGAAGACATGTCGAAGAATTAAACAAATAAAAGGGTAAAGAAGATAAGAATTAAATGAATAAAAGGATAGAGAAGATTATTTATAGCAAAATACATAAGAAAGAAAAATATTTTTGGTAACCGATAGTGAAATGTGCACGGTAGCTCTCTAGAAAACGTATAAGGAAGCGGAGGAGCGGGTAAGCGCGAAGCATTTTAAAAACCTTCTCCTTTCGGGTTGAAGTTCGTTGGATCAACCATCCTTAAACCTCTCTTATAGTTTGTAATCTAAAGGTGAGCCGAAACGACAATTAACAAACGGTTATTTTTAATATTAAAAGAAAATAAAAATAGAAGTGTAAAATATTTTTGTATTTTTATATAAGAAGAAAATATTCATAATTAAAAGCGAAAACTTCACGAGAAAGGGTCTTCAAACACTAATCTTCGAACTTAAACACGAGAATCGCATACACCTCCCCAGCAGCGGCGCCAAAAATTGATTATTAAAAATCATACATATATATATAGTAGTAATTGCTTAATACATATATATAATATATAACCAAAATATCAATTAAGAAGAGAGAGTAAGTACTCCGTAAGGCTTTTAAGAAGGAAAATTTCTTTTAACCAAAGCAAGATCCCAAAAAACCTTCCCGGGTCGTTTCCTGACGAGACGTGAATTGAGAATCGTGATCAAGTTCTTGATCGCGTGTATGAATGATTTGAGATTTTGATTTGGTTTTCTAAATCTACGGGAAAAATCAATTAAAGGGCAAGCTAAACCTAAAACGAAAGCAATTACGAATTTAGAAATGTTAACGAGAAAGTAAAAACGCGACTAAAAACCTAAAACATCAAATTTTAAACCTACACATGTAAATTTAATTTTTAAAGGTCCTAAATGATAAAAGAAAATTTTAGAAAAAAGAATTATATTTTTTTGATTTTTATTTAATTTATTATGAATTAAAAACGGATTTAATCTAATTAAATCATTAAAAATAGCAAACTATTATTAAAAATCTGGAAAAATTAAGAAAAGTACATTAAACTATGTAGAATCTATGAAAAATAAAAACTAGAAAGTTTGCTAAATGAATAAGCAGAAAATAAGCTAAAAGGCACGAATAAGCAAAACTAGAAAACACCTTAAATAATAATTGTGTTGGGACTTTAATGAAAAAGTCCTAAGGGCGCAGTTGGTTAAGTGTGTATGGTGTTGAGGCGTGTGTGTGCTAAGGGAGAGGTCACAGGTTCAACCCCTGTGGCCTCTCTTTTTGAAAAATCATTTTTTTTGGTTTTATTTTTAAAAAGTTAATAAATAAGCTAAAATAACAAACTTTAAAAAAGCAACTATTTACAAAACTAAAAATTAAGCTAATAATAAGTAAAAGAAAGTGACAGAATGGCTTTTTTAACACTAAGTGACTATATAGCTAACTGTTTTGCTTTTTTAGACCAAATAAGCACTCACATAAACAAATAAGCTCAAAACAAATGATACCCTAACCCTAATAAGCACTTACAAACAAAAATAAGCAAAGAAATTAAGCAGAAAGGCAATAAAAAGCAATAAGACAGATTGCATAAGAAAAACAGTTTAAAAAGACTAACAAGCTATTTTTAAGCTAATTTTTAAAAGACTTAAGCTATCCTTATAGCTTAATGACCAATATGCAGATAAAGCTTATCCTATAAGCTACTAGATTCAGCCAAGAAAAAGCATTTTGAAACACATATAAGCCATGAAAAAGGCTTATGAAAAAGGTTGATTACTAGATTTTACTCTTCATGGTTTTCTTTAAAAGACAAATAGCTTTTTGCAGGCCTACTTTAAGCTAGTAAAATAAGTTCAAATTACAAAATAAGCTAAAACGGATTAAATTCATACTACAAACTACTTATGAAAGAAATTTCAAAAGCTAAAAAAAACATTAACCTATTTGAATTTGCAATTGAAAAATGGAATTTTAAAACTTTAAAACTCTAAGTAGACTTGACAGATTGTATACCAAATGCACAAGACTTAAGCCTACTTAACCAAGTTTTTCCTACTACAATTAAACACAAAATGGAACATAAACAAAACCTCAAAACATCTTTTTGAACAACAATCCAATATAAACAGTTTTAAAAACTTTCAATACCACAGATTCTAAGTACTTGTATAAAACTCCTTAAAACTTATTTTTGATCTTTGAAAACTTTTTAAAACAGACTAAATCCACTTAAAAGCACTTGTTAAAGTTGGCTTACTGACCCAAAACAGATTAAACCAATTTTGACCCATTTTACTTTCTTAACCCAAACACTCCTTTAAGTATCCCATATCCATTTTAAACTTAGTTTTCAAAGATTTAAGCAAGGTTCTTTAAAGACAGATGGTGAACAATGAATAATAAGCAATTTTAAGCAAAATTCAACCACAGATAAGCACTTTAAGATAAGCAAAAAAGATAAGCAGTACTAAGTGAAATACCTAACAGTTTTAACTTAAAACATGAACAAATGAGATTTAAACTTGGACTTTTGAAAACAGATTAACAACTAAGATAATAAAATACAAATAAGCAAAGACATAATAAAGATAAGCACTTATTAATAAGCTATTATAATTAGCTCCATTGACTAAAAATGGTCAGATTTAAAGAATACTTAAACTAAACTATCCTAAACTATTCACTAGACTTATTAAGGTAACTCTAGGCATAATAAGCAACTGAAAACAAGAAAAAAACAGACAATAAGCAGTAAAATAAGCTAAAATAGAAAATAAAGCAATAAAATGGAAATTGAAACTTACTTTGATCTTAGCTCAAACAATGATATGAAATGCTCAAATGAGCTTATTAACAAGCTCTAGCTTGTTAAAAACAAGCTAGTAAAGGTCCAATAAGCTCATTCATTGCTAGCTTATCATCCAAAAAGCTCAAAACTAAATCCTTAATGAAATAGTAAAAGCTTAGATAAGCTTTTGAGAAAGCTTATCTAAGAAACACTGGATTATAAGAGCTTATTTAGATGACTTTAAAACAATATTAAGCTGAATTGCATTAGAATAAGACAGATTGAAAATTTACTTAAAACTGAAATTTCATTAATATTAAAAAGAGTACAGGCTTGAATTTTTAATACAATTTAAAGTAAAATAAGCAGTAAAATAAGCATAAACCTACACTACTCCTAAAATCTAACCTACACTACTTGCCCTACTGTGTGAAAACACACATACTTATATAGCCGTTTGAGCCCTTGTAGGTGTGTTTCTTTTGTGAGTGAGCTCAAAGTCTTCATCATAGCCATCCATTTATCTTGTTCTCCAAGTTCTATGATCTAAGCCATTGATTTTGGTCCCTGTTCATCAACCAATAAGAAATGAGAGGATTGCCAAGGTGGAGTTGACAGTTTATTGTGTAGGGCAAGGTGGGAAAGTGATGGGTTTGTTTGTTGGAGCAAAGGTCAAGGTGAGAGGTCACAGGGATGAATGAATAGTAGGTTTAGGCGGGAAATAGATTTGGGTACTATTCGTTTGATATTTAACGGGAGTTAGGGGAAAAAGGACTAAGGGTGTTAAGGGTTAATGGATGTAGGGGCTAACTTTGTTAGTCCCTAAGGACTAGCAGTGTTAGTCCCTAAGGACTAACTATGTAAAAGGTTTATGGTGTATGGTTAAGGGTTAACAGGGTTAAGGTTTAGTGGGTTTGGGCTTATAGTTTGGGCCGTGTGATATGGTTTTGGATTTGGGCTTTTTATAAAGGCTAAAAGGCTTATGGCTTATGATTGATGATTAATGGGCTGACCCGGCCCAATCATTTGGGTGCGGGTTGGTCCATTTAAGATTTCTCCATTTTCGGCTTTGTCTTTAACTTGTTGACTTGTTGACTTTGACTTTAACTTTGACTTTTCATGCTTTATCCATTCTCGTGCTCGGTTTTATCGGTTTTGGCTTCGTTTTTGTCCTTTAGTGAATATTTGTTATCTGCATAGTATACAAAGCAAAACACACATATATTTGGCATTTTATGTCTGTTTTTGGTCATTTAGGCTCATTTTTATATGTAAAAGGTATGTGTAATTAAGCATATACCAACAACTCAAAATCTTGATTAAACACAAGAAAAACACTCAAAAAGGGCTTATTTTATGATTTGGGGGATGATTTTTCTTGATTTGTTTAAGGGTTAAGTGCCAAGTTATAGATCAATAAGGGGTTGCATTGTTGTGGTGAAAAAAGGGTATTCTTGTTGCTTGGTTATTTTGAAGTATTGGGTGTTTGATTCTTGACTTTGTTTCTTTATTTCCATCATTCTTGGGATTAAGGGGTTGAAGTAAGAGGATTATAAAAGTTATTCAAGGGTTATTTCGAATTTAGTTAGGTGATTTTGTGCTATGATAAGAAGTTGATAAAGATTTGTTGATCATTGTTATCATTCATCATCATTTTCATCCTCTTGCAAGAATGCTGTTTGTTCTATAATTTTTCCTTGTAAAAGTATTTTTTTTTTGATGTACCTACTGCATTACCATGTATTTATATTCTTTATTATGTATTTATAAAAAATATGGCATTGTACATAAAAATATTGGGATAGAAACTTGATATTGAAGGATTTGCAACACTAATTTTGGGTCTGATTTAAATCAGTAGGTTGGGGAGGTATTTTCAAAATGTTAATGACCTATGAGGTTTTGGGAAAAATGATAGGGACCTATATGATTGTCTTAGCTTCGTTTGGCTGCTTGATTCGAAGCGTAACGATACCCGATGAGTGATTTATGAAAGAAACGGTAAAAGTGATCGAAAAATGCGCGCATATTTGCATTTGGTTATAACTCTAGAATTTTTTTATAGAAAACCCCATTTTTGTAAAACTAAAACTTGTTGATATTAGGATAACATAAATTTTTGGCGCCTGAATCAGCCTTAACGGATGTATGGTTTAGGAGTTACGTCTGATTTTGTTAGGCGGTAAAAATCTGTCAAAAGCACAGTTTTGGTAACTAAGGGTAATAGGGTAATTTCACATGTGTTATGAAAATTTTAAAGATGTGGGGACCACTAAACTGTAAAATAGACTCATTTACCTTTTTGTAAGCGTTAAAACCGATCGATGATCATTTACAGATTGTGAGATACGGGTCCGTGAAGTTAGATAAAATCGAAAAATTTTGCAGCTCTTGTATGGCGCTCTTATATGGCTGGACTTTTAGACACTAAAATGGGTATATATTATTGAGTTTATAGTTAATTAAATGAAATGCTTGTTTTTGGGCTCAAGTATTAAGTTAGGAATATATAATTTTGGCCCAATTATATTTTATAAAAACTTAACTTGATGTATAATGCTAAATATTTTATAAAATTATTTTCATAAAACTTACTTATAATCATTGCGTAATATATTTTTTTTATTTCTAAGTCGTGTCATTACTTTTAGGTTGCTCCTAAGATTATCTTGATATGTCCGACGTTATTACGTTAATTCCTATCTTATCACTAAAAGGTACGTTCATAGCCTCTTTTCTTTTTAATTGCTTTTACAAACTCCACGGGGGACGCAAGTACAAAACTGTATGCTATGCCTGAATATTATTGCCTAAGTACCATTACTGCCATTTAAGTCCCCCATATCATGAGCTGTTAATTGCTTTAGGAGAGCGAACGTGAGTGTTGTGAATAGATCTATTGGGACTGACAATCCCCGTCCGGGTATGTAAAAACTAATGCCATGTAAAATAGACACATTTAACATTTGATGTATTTGGGATGTTTGGCCTAACATCCATTCATGGAGCATAAATCTGGTAGGATTTTAACTTGTTAAGGTTCGGTGTCATGAGCTTAGGGCAATAATAACTGTTTTTGACAAATGAATGTGTTTCATTAGTCTACTATTACTTGAAATCTTTTTGGTGAAAACCAGTGAACATATATTATTTATCAATCAACATAAAATACTTCAATAAAAAGAAACTAGGTATAGACATGCCTATCCTCAATACAACTCTTTTATCACAGACTGAAACTCAAGAAAAAGAACACTACCTAAAACAACATCTCAGATACATCTACAGAGGATACCTCTGTTTTTCTCAGACAACAAACAATTCTGATAACACCATACAGTCCTATGACAGTATCAAAAGCAACAGCAAAGTTCACCTTAGTTTTCACTATACCATAATTTCATGACTACATTTCCTTGAAGAATCACCAACATAGCCATTCAACCATCATCCACAATAGCAATGAGGTAATTCAACAAGGCCTCATCATGGAAATTATAACACCCTGACTCTCAAAATGAAGGGCTATACCTATACTAGCTACATTTTCTAAACATTTACCTCAAAAACTAAAGAGCAGCCCAACCTCACTCCTCAGCTTTTAAAAATAAAAAGGTTCCGGCATCACTAGCAAGGGAACTCACACCTTCATTGAGAAACCAACCTACCCACCAAACTATGAAACAATGTCTGGACCAAGATGCCCTATCTTTCATGACACTCTATTCCAAACAGCTTGTTTCACACCAAGTTCATACTACCCTTCACATTAGGCAACATACCTTATAAACTCAAAACATTACAGGAAAGCTTTATAGAACTAAAACACATCAGCTTCCACCCATGGCCAAACTAAAAGTTTTAGAAACAATAAAGAACCTGTAATGAGAAGACTTTAATGTACAAGGCCCTTTGATGAGATAAACTTATTAGAATAAGCTCAGAGTGATAGAGTAAACCACTCATTGAGATAAAATATGCATACTTATGAATTTAAGATAACCTCATGGCATTAGATCATCTGCATAAAACTAGGATCCAAACACCTCTTTATTTACTCACCTTCATAACCCAAGTTTAGTAATGCTCATCAACAAGGCAAATTAATTGTCTTATTGACTCTCTTACAAGAGATCTTCCATATACTTTCCATTTTCTTTACTACACAACTATCCCTCACAGTAAGGCTTATCAATTTACTTTTCACCACTTCCACAACACACTTAAAGACTTCATCACTACTCCTTTTGACATCTTGAAAGATTCTACCATTCCTTTCTTTCCAAATTGTGTAAACACAGGCTGCTAAAATCAATCTTCTAACAACAGTTTTAATGTTATTTCCACACCCAGAAGCAATTAACTCATTGATACTCCATTATTAACCTTTATTTCTGCCGCATGTTTAGCCTTGCTCTAAACTTCATTAGAAAAAGGGCATTGAAAGAACAAATGGTCCAAATCTTCTGAATTACTATAGCAAAGGCTACACCTGTTGATAACATGATTTCCATACTTCATGAGTTTATCTTGAGTTGTGAGTCTGTCTTGAATAGCCAACCATAACATGAATGTATCTTTGGAATGCATTGAGAGTACTAAACCACTTTCCATAATTGTACAATAGAAAATTTCCTATTTAGATCATAGTTAGCACCGGCGATAAAAAAAGTCAACTTCCTTCCCATTTTTAGTTTTCCACACAACTTTATCACCAGTAGAAGCATTAATCATAGGGATAGTGGTGATCATAGGAAATTTGTCAACCCAATCAGCAGGCCACATCCATTCTCCATTCTCAATAAGATCACATACTTTTAGATCACTATGAAGTCTTTCATCATAAAGATCTCTGTAGGTAATAAATTGACACAAAGGCCCTATTCCACTCTAATTATCAAACCAGAGAGTACTATTGCCATTGCTAATTTTGTATATCACATGTCCTTTAATCTGACCTATAATCCGAAGAAGATTTTTCCACCCCCAGCTATCATCATTATCAATAGTAATCTCCCATATGCTTTTGCCTCTTAACTTGACAGAATGCACCCATTTGACCCATAAAGTGTCTTTTTGACTGCAATATTCCATATATGCATAGCTAACAAAGCTTGATTCCTTATTTGAAGATCTTTTAAGCCCAATCCTCCTTGATCTTTAGGCCTGCAGACTTGACTCCAAGCTATCTTTGCCTTTCCATTAGAATTTTTAGTTTGATTCCATAAAAAGGATTCCAGAATTCTATTGATATCCTTTATGACAGTTTTAGGAAGAAGAAACACTGATGCCCAATACACATGAATTGATTCAAGAACTGCTGCAATCAACTGCAATATACCAACATAGGATAGATACCTGTTCTTCTAATTCTTAATTTTGCTTTTTATCTTGTCCAATAAACATCCACAGTCATTCACCCCTAATCTTTTTGCATTCAAAGGAACCTCAAGGTATTTAACTGGAAGTTTATCAGTACCAAATGGAAGCATAGACTTTATAGCTTCTTTTTCATCCTTATTCAAGCTCCAAAAAAATAAAATGCTTTTAGAGTTATTTGGTAATAGACCAGAACCTGCATTGAAAGTAACCAAAGCCTTTTTAATAACTTTCACAGAGGTTGAATCACCATGACACATAACCAATAAATCATTAGAAAAACAAAAATGTGATAATTTGATATTCTTACATCCAAAATGATACTGTTATCTAGGCTCATTATCAATCTCTCTTTGGAGCAGAAGGGAGAAGACTTCCATAATCAAGCTAAACAAATAAAGAGATATAAGATCACCTTGCCTTAGACCTCTTCCTCCTTTAAAATACCCAATTTTTCCCCATTCACATTGAGAGTAAATGCAGCAGTGGTGACACATTGCATAATCCAATTCACCATATTATTATGAAAACCAAATCCTTCAAGAGTCCTTTTTAAAAAGCTCCAGCTAACTGTATCATAAGCTTTCTGGATATCTATTTTAAATGCCACTCTTTTAGGACCCCCTTTTCTATTATATCCCCTCATAATTTCTTGTGTAAACAAAATGTTGTCCTGAATATGCCTTCCAGGTATGAAAGCACTTTGATTACAACTGACAAGCTTCCCAAGGAATGGTTTAATTCTATTTGTAATTACTTTACTAATGCACTTGTAAAGTACATTGCAGCAAGCAATAGGCCTGAAATTAGTGACCTTATTGGGGGTTTGAATTTTAGGGATCAGAAATCGTGCGCTCCACTGTTTTAATTATAAAACCTATAAATTCACTCAACATTATTTATTGACATTTTTTGCATGTTTATCTCAGTTCTTTTAGGTGTTGTCTTGGAAGGAAGTCGCACGGATATATTTTGAAGACTCTACATATTATTACATCCGATAAAACTTTGTTTTGAAAACATTGTGTTTTGTTAAAACTGTTAGGACCTCTTTTATAAACTCTGATGTTTTATAATAAATCGAATGTGTAACCTTTCAAAACGTCTCATTTAGAGGTCAATTTATGTAACTTGTACTTTGTGCTATGAAGTAGCACCCCCGGTTGACTTTCACTGCTATCTGATTTTGGGGGTGTTACAGATTGGTATCAAAGCTGCTGGTTATAAAGAACTAGGTTGCATTTAGTACCTAGACTATAACTAATATTCATATTAAGAGCCCCTCATGGTTTTACTCGATATCCATGCGCGTATACTTCCTTACTGCCTATGCTGTTATATTTATATCATTACTATTAGTATTATATAAAGACTATTTGTATAAACAATTGATTTACTTTTCGATTACTTATGTTTATTTTCTAGAGCATCACTATATTTCTATATACGATTTACTTATTTAAATTATAAAACTCTTCTAAGACATTGTGAGTTACACAATGGTCTCTAGACATTTCTTAAGACATCGTGAGTGATATGATAATCTCCAAAACTTTTTCATGACTTTACTTAATTATCTTTTTGATGATATCAAAACTCGACATAGTTTGTCGATCCTATTGGTTATTTTACTATTCGACTCCGAGTTTGAACACTTGCCTTGTACTTTTTAAATGCATATGTCATCACGTAACCTACTGCATAGAAACATGCCGGCTAATTGGAATACGCCAATTAACTTGTCACCTCGTATGTGGCGCCTTGGAGCATCTACTTTTGGAATATGGCTCATTAACGTCTTATTCTTTTTCTCTTTACTTTTTGTGATTTTGGAGAATCATGCCATCAAGAAGATAACTACTAAGTTCGACAACTATCAAGTGACCTATAGCCCAACGTATGGTTGACATGCTCTTTTGCCTAGAATGGAACAAGATCTGAGATGTTGAGAACAAATCACGCATAAAGACCCTTGAGACAAACCACGCTAATGAAGGTCGCGTCTTCCGACTAGATATCATTTGGGAACAACACAACTAGCAGCCCCCACTTCGAAGAGAAAATCTTGACCATTGAAGTTAATGATGACCTTTTTATATAAAACATTTATTTAAAAAATCTCAATGTATTGCTTGCTTTGTGGTACGGATAATCCACTCCCTTCAATAATTAATTATTTGTACAATTAACTTCTCATATCCCATTTTAACATCCTTGATATACCATTTCTTTAATATGTGTTTGTTTTAGCCATTCGGTATTAACTCTCTTTAATAATTAATTGTTTGTACAATTAATTCACATATCTCGTTTAGCATTCTTGACATACTGTTTCTTTGAGATATGCCTTTTTCAGTTATTGGTATTAATTACCCTCGGTTACATCAATTAAATTTACGGATGACTCTGTATAGTCTTCCGGTTCATAATCTGATAAAATAAAGGACTCTCTGCGTTCATTTTGTTGATCAAATAATTCTTTATGTTCATTTTTTTTCCGTTGCTATATTTTGATATTCTTGATACCTACTTCTATCTACTATTATTATGAACAATTGGTTCTTTTGTTTGCTTGATTTTGCGTACAAATGATCCTCTATACTTCTTTGATTCGTAATTTGTTTATGTGGATCATTCTCTATATTTATTCTTTTGATCATTATTACATTTGTACATATGTTCTTTTATGTGCTCTCTTAAGTCGTTGACATATACGTATTACATGATCAAGATATCTTTTATTATTTCTCCATATACTTTTATTGATTTTCCTTGTGATGCTATGACCATCCTTTTCATGATCTATTGATTCTATCTTTGCATTGATTGTTGGTCATCTGTTTCTTCGTTCGTAAAACTAGTCAATCTTCCTTTTAGGATTCTCTAATCCTAAAATATCAAACACGTTATAACCTTTTTGTATTGGCATTTACTTTCATTGAAGGTTAATAATTTATGTGATTCCTTCGCTCACATTTATTATCGACACAAATTCATTTTTGATCTTGATATGTATTGATACTTGATATATGTTTCTTTGATCATCGGTATGACATATTAATTCTTCGTTTTCGCTTGCTTTCTCATCAGTATCGATATTCAATCATTTCATTAAGGATTTTCATAACAACTAATTTGTACCTACACGCACATTGCTGACATTTTATGCGTTAGCTATTATTTATTCAATATTTGTTTGCTATCTGGCTTAATTGTTTTATTGAACCTCTCGAACATGTTTTAACCCATAATATGAAAATAGGAGCTTTAGCCCTTGCACTAAAGAATTTGAGACACTACATATATGGTACAAGGTGCATAATCATTAGAGCAAGCGACTATACAAACTTGAACTGCCCCAAGAACTCAGTGGTTTTGAACCTGAAGAAATGTTTATCTGATGAAAACCTTGTCATTCCACTAAATGAAATTCGACTCGACAACAAGCTACACTTTATCGAGGATCCTATAGACATTATAGACCGTCAGGTAAAACAACTAAAGCGGAGCCATATCCCTATCGTCAAAGTACTTTGGAACTCTCATCGAGGGCCTGAATTAACATAGGAGCGTGATGACGAAACTAAACGAAAATACCCACACCTTTCGCGTATACGTCGTCAGGAGTACAAACGAGCTGAATTTCAGGACGAAATTCTTTTTACGGGGGAAGACTGTGACAACCGTCAAAAATCCAAACTAACAACCGTTAATGTTGTGTACCGTTCATGTCATATTTTAATTTCACTGATTTCAATTATAAATTATTTGGGTCATTTTGTGCATAACTTTCTATTTTTAGGAACCCTAGTATAGAAATGTGCCTTCTGCGTATGATCTTAAAAGAATGCAGTTAGGTCAGCGAAATGCTCAAAGGCCATTAGAACAATGTCAATATTCATAAATAAACATAAGTCATTAGCCTTTATGAACTTAGGTCACTTCAATACTCATAACTTGCAAGTCTCTCAGTAAACTCCTGTATTGTGTAAATTTTTACGTTTTTTGCACTTATGCTTCGTATAACGGACTTAAAACACTTCAATATGACCTAAGTGTATAAATTCACTCTTAACCAATATTACTTAACACATTTTACATTTAACCTACAATATAGTACAAATTATACACATAACTATACCTTTTTACATAAAAACATATACATTTAACATACAAAATATTACATACACTAAATAAATACCTACAAAATAATAATAAACATCAAAAATCAATTTCAAACCTCTCTTGGATGCCCCAAAACTGGCCACCCCTTTATCACATGCATACTCTATCTTATTTTTCCAAGAAATCTTATTATATCACTTTACTTCTCACTTTTTCATTCCTACTTCCCATAAACACTCTTCCTCACACACACTCATCCATTTTCTCTCTCAAAAATATCATATCTTTCTCCCTCTCTTCCTCAAAAACCCGGCCACCACAAGTCGACCACAATCCACCACTCAAAATCTTGATTAAACACAAGAAAAACACTCAAAAATGGCTTATTTCATCACCCTCTACAAGTCCCTTGGTTCGTTTTCATTCAAGACATCTCTATTTTATGGTTTAGGGGCTGATTTTCCTTGATTTATTTAAGGGTTAGTGCTAAGTTATAGATCAATTAGGGGTTGCATTGTTGTGGTGAAAAAAGGGTATTCTTGTTGCTTGGTTATTTTGAAGTATTGGGTGTTTGATTCTTGACTTTGAATCCATGATGCTTTGTTACTAAATTCATGAATGACAGTGAATGCTCAGAAACTAAGAAGACCTAAAGTCAGTGCCTGTTAGTACTAGACAACCTACCAAAAATCCAGCGAAGAAATCTGTTCAAAACACCCTCCTAAAGAAAATAGTTGCATCAGAATCCACTATCCAGAAATCCAAGAGTTACTATAGGATGTTTGTATGAGAAAACTAGTAAGGCAAGAATGGTGGATAGAGCAACAATGCCCATCAGGATATAAAGGGATTCAAAGAAAAAAACAAAAGTGGGTGCCCTAAAACTAAGAAGACAATGTGAAAAGGAGAGTTAAGATATTTTCCATAGATAATTAACTATGTAACTAATGTCTTGAAACTCACAAATTCTTTTGGATCCAATTTGTCAAATATTCCATCGTCCTCTAATTCTCTTGCAGATTGTTCAACTCATCCTATTCATTGTTGACTCTGGATGCACAAAGCACATGACGGGCAATCTAAACGTTGCTGTGCAATTTTGTTGAAAAATATTTGGGTACCGTTTGTTTTGCCAATGATCAATTGCTCCGAATTCTGTAGAGATCTGGTTCAATGGAAATATAAGATCAACAGGGTTTTTATTACATTGAGAGGCCTCAATCGTAATCTTTTCTCAGTTGGTCAATTTTGTGATGCGGATTTGGAGGTTGCTTTCCGAAAATCTATGTGTTTCGTTAGAGATCTTCAGGGAAACGATTTACTCACCGGTAACCGTGGATCTGATCTCTATATAATTTCCCTTCAAGAAATGACTTCATCAACTCCAATATGTCTCATGGCTAAAGCCTCACCAACTCAAGCATGGTTATGGCATCGAAGACTTTCTCATCTTAACTTCGACTACATCAACTTGCTTTCAAAGAAGGATGTCGTGGATTTGGTTATTAACCCAAACTAAAAATATTCCAAGGCTCAACATGTTCTTCTTCTTATAAGTGAGTAAAGCGAAAAGAAGTTCATTCAAGACAAAGGTTGTTCCAAGTTCGAAAGGACGGCTAAATTTGCTTCATATGGACTTATGTGGTCCAATGCGGGTTGCTAGCATAAATGGGAAGAAATATATTCTGGTAATTGTAGACGACTACTCCAGATATACTTGGACTCTATTTTTAAGATCCAAGGATGAAACACCAGAAGTTTTAAAAGATTTTCTCACAATGATTCAACGAAATCTTCAAGCCCCATAGTAATTTTATGAATCGAAACTTGATAGAGTGCAACCGAGTTTCTTAAATATAACACTCAATGCATCCTTAAATAAGGAATGAATTGAGCAACAAAACTCCACTCCTAGAACACTCTGAACAGAACGACGTATCAAAGATAAAAACCGTACTCTGGTTGAGGCTGCTCGAATGATGCTCTCAGCTTTTAAACTTCCTTTGTTCTTTTAGGCTGAAGCAATTGCAACCGCATGCTATACTCAAAACAGATCTATCATCATCCTGACACATGAGAAAACGGCATATCACATCATCAATGACAGGAAACCTTTAATTAAACACCTTCACATTTTTTATTGAGTTTGCACTTGTTACCCTAACCAGAGATGTGAAAATCTTGATAAATGAAAGAAAAGGGGAATCCATGCATTCTGGTTGGGAGACTCCACACAGACCTAAGGATATCATTTTACAAAACAAAGAGAACCCGATTGACAGTTGAATCCACATCTTTATAATTTGATTTGAAATCAAAGAGATGTCAGAGACGTTTGTTTATAATAACAACTTCAGGCCGTCGTTCCCTAATGAGCAAAAGAAATGCGTCCAAATATATGACAACTTCTGCCACCGTCCCCCAAATACAAAATGTTTCTCCTTCAGCAAATACAACAGCTCCATCACAACAAGAGTTGGATCTTCTTTTCGGTCCTTTATACAATGAATTTTTCACTGCAGGTACTTCAAGTGTCAACAATTCTTCTTCTCCCACCGACAATTCTAATCAACAAGACACACCGCCTACAATGAATATTCAATCTTCAACAGAACCAACAACTCCAACAAATGTTAATGCTGAGGAAGAACAAACTATAATCAAGCAGAAGATGCATCATTCCAACAAGATAAGTAATCCAATCCTTTCTGTACACCAATACGAGAAATTGTTGATTCTTCCCTCACGTAATATTTGGAAATACAAATATGCATACCTTCTATCAACCACACAATTCTGAATACCGATGGAGCAAAAGATCACCCGCTAGAACAAGTTCATGGAAATCCATCAAGCCAGAGTAAACAAGACGACAACTGCAACCGATCTTGAAATATGGTATGATCGCACTCAACATTGTGAGTACTCTGCTGAACAGAAAAACGATAGAGGAGGCAATGGTTGAATTCTGCAATGATAGGAGGCAATGCAGGAAGACTTCAAATCAGTTTGATAGACTAAAACAAGTCTGGGAACACGTTGACAAACCCTTTGGCAAGACTGTAAGTCAAGCTAAAGGTGGTTGATGGAGAACAAAAAGGAATGAAGATCAAACTATAATTTGCAATAAGGGCACAACATTTACCTAAATGGACTCATGCTCATGAAGAGGAATTGATTTCAATGAATCATTTGCACTAGTTGCTCACTTGGAAGACGTGTTCGAACTCATCCGAGCTTAGTATGTATTTCATTTACTCTTATTTACTTCTATGATTATGGATTTTGTACCCATGAGAGGCTAATCCTCTTGTGACTACTTGGATATGTTTATATAATAAAGTAATGTATGGTATTTGATATGATCTCGTTAATCCCATGTTTGTTTTAAAATCTTGCTGTGCTTGATCTTATAAACTTTGTTTATAATCTTGATTGTGTATGCATGATGGTATTGGTCGAAATACTCATTTTGTATTATATGGTTTTAATGATGTGTCTATGAATCTTTATCATTTGGTTGGACGAAACCGCTTATGATTATTAATAAACAAAATAGATTTGGTGTAGCAATGACTTGGTTAATTGGTGGAAACAATTTGCTTAGTCAATCAATCGTAAATCTTGGGTTAAAATGGGTAATTTGTGGAAACGCTCTTTTGACGAAAATAGATTTTTGTGAATTATGAAACAAACTAAGATCATGTTAATTACCATTGTTACTGAATTATTGATACTATCCAAGTAGTCATATCTCCTAACTATTGAATTTGCTTATTCGCTTATTTGGTCATTGCTTGAAAAGTGCTTATTATCCGTTTTGAATACTAAGTTTCATAGAACATAAACAAGTCCCTGTGAACGACCTGGTAGTACCTTAAAAAGTTATATACTAGATACATGGGTTATACTTTATCCGTGTGTTTGGTTTAAAAATTGGTAAAACTAGTATTATAAATTTAAAGCTTTACTTACACATCAATTGTAAACGTTGTTAAAATGAATAAGAATAAAACTAGTAGATGAAACATAATTAGTTATTAAAGATGATAGACACACAAAGCCACTCAAGGGTGGCCTAGTGACAAAGAGTTGTGGCTATCACTTTAAATGTGTGAGGTCTCAAGTTCAATTATTGCTAGGTGCAAACAACTTAAGTGGTTACCAAAAAAAAATATAGACCCGCAAATGTAAAGTGCAATGAACCATTCCCAGCCATTTATTTTTTCATGAAAACAAAAAAAAGTCAACTTTTACTTTTTTTTAAAAATAAAATATCTTGCAATCGGTAAACCGTTAAGCGACAAAAAATATATCATCGCGATGAGAATTTTATTATCTTTCAGTAGACGTGCATATCCATATACTTTCAACAATTTTTTTTTCAAACTTTTTTAGTGTTAAATTTGTGACTGGAAAAATCATATGTGATTTTCATAAATCTCATTTGATTTTTAAAATAACCGATAAAAAAAATTGTGTGGATATAGTATTTCTTTAAAAAAAAAAGAGGAACTAAGGTACGTAGTATAAAACATTTACAGTATATAAAAGCCCCCATATAAATAAACAAACACACTTGAGGCCCGTTTGGTTTGTAGGTGGGTTTAGGATTAAGATTTGGATTTGGATTTTGATTATGATTTGATATAGGTTTTGAAATAAAAGAGAAAAGAGAAAAAATATTAATTATTTTATAAATATATTATTTTATAAATACATAGAAATAAAATATATTGTTGAGCATAAAAAGATATGATGGAAACAAATGAATCTAACAAACTTGTGGCTGAGCAAAATTTAAGAAATTAAAAATTATATTTGATTTGACATAATAGTCAAATACCACCAAAATCTCACCCATGCACCCGGGGTTAAATTTTTGGCATCACACCTTCATGTCAGTCCAAAGAAATACTACCAAACAACAGAATTTAGTCGGGGATGAGACCAAACCCTTAAAAAGTCACATACCAAACTGGTCATTGGCTTATACAACCAAACTCTCTAAGTCTAAAATTTCAAACTCCCAGTTCCTTTCCCGCCAAATACTGAAACCGTAAGATCTTCGCCACCACATCCACCGTCAGATCTAGGTAACTGCATTTGTGTTGAAAGATATAATCTATATCTGATATTTATACTTCAAGGTCTTATTATGTCATTTTTTGTTTTCAGTTTATGCTGCATAAAAGTGTTGTGCTGGATTTGTAAAGTTGCTGAAAGATAAAGGGTCAGAAGTGTCAAGATGGAGAAAGATTTAAGTCGGTGTTGAGCTGGAGTATATAAGCTGAAATCCCGACTCTCTCTCCTCACTTTTTTCATCTGCTTTTCACACACATTCACTCTCTCTCGTTTATTCATTGTTGTAACCCTAATTTGGGAGATCATCTTGATCTTGTGATTCAGTTTCATTGTTTGTAAAACTATTATCAATTTAGATAATAGGAACACACCAGAGTAGCTGTGGTGTTCATTGTTTGATTGAGATCAAGTTTTGTATTGAATCTGGGTTGTCTTTGTTCTTGATTAATTGAGATTAATCAAGTTGTTTTGAGATCAAATTATATTTTTCTACAATTTGTAATTTAACACTTCCGTATAGTTATGTTTGTGATTTTATTATTTGCATACAAAGTGTTCGATAAAATGTCTAGCTGAATTTACACCGTCTTATGTTGAAAATTGTATGTGTAGACCAAGTGTTTGACGAAATGTCTGACTGAGTTATTGTCGAGCTTTTTGCATATATTATGTATATTTTAAAGGCTTATTTTTAAATACACTAAGTGTAAATACTTATTTATAAATGTATTAAGCTTTTGAGCCGCGATCGAGCTGAATTTGAATCTTATCTTATATTTCAATTTTAATAGGTTTAATTACCACATCATTGCAAATAAATAGAGCTTTACGAGCCGATCTCAAGCTTCCATCATGAATGCTTGACGATCGAGCTCGAGCCAAACATAATTTTGTCGAGTCGAGCCCTGTCAAACTTCGACTCATTTACACCCCTATTTGAGAATACTTGCATTCATGAATAGTCTTGATAAAAGACGATATGTAATAGGATAAAAATATGCTAATAACAAGTGCGCGTAATGAGCCAATGACAGTTCATTTGAATGTGTTTGCTGTGTAATATGTACATAATGATGTAACGTTCATTGTGAATACTTATAGTATCACTCCTAGTTAGTTGATATTGAATAGGTGGCAGTCTGCTCCAGCCTCCGAGTACTAAAACCAAAATGCACTAATCGAGTCTAGAGCTAAGAGATCAATAAAATAAATCTCATTAGGACACATTCCATTACAAACACTTGTTGAACACCAATAAGTTCACAAGCTGTTAACAAGAGTCCTACACATTATCCTTGTGATTTTGCCAGAACATCTGAGTGATACTTAAGTATTCATAGTGAAAATGGAAATCCTACTTGAGCAAACATCAAACAAGCTCTTGGTAGGTGACTTGCGCGATTCTATATGAATCAAACTTGTGTCAACTGGAAAGAAACGATGGTGTGATTCTATATGAATCAAACTTGTTCTAGTAAATGAATTGATGGTTTAATTAGAAAGATATTAACTATTTGATTAACTCTTACCGTGTTGTCTGCTTTGAGACGCTCTGGTAACGAGAACAGCTAGTGCAGCTGCGAAACCCTGTCAAGAAGATTCAGATGAATTATATATGATCACAGGCAGTATTTATACTGATTAACGGGGAACTATGGTTATTGCAACCTTATTTGATGAAGTGACAAAGACACTCTCGTCCATATCTGTCGATTATCACTAACGTAAACTTGCAGGTTATACGGTGGTGGCGGTATCCCATTCCAGCTGAAGTCGGATTCATTACCACATGATCATGCTCAAACTACAAAGACATACTATAAGCATCAAGAATTAAGAATCAAGAAAGCTCAAGATTCAAAGAAAAAGACTTTCGCAAACTCTTATATACAAGATCTTCCTTCAAGATATCAAGTCTATTAAGGGAGATTGTTAGCAAGCTTTCAAGATGATGCATAGTGGTATGTCCCTAAATACACATACCTTTGACCTTTAAAATCGGACTTAAATGACCAAAAACGTACCAAAAATACCTTGTATTTGTATGTTTTCATCTATATTGTGCAGGAAACGTATATCCGAGAAAAGGACGAAAAATCAAGCAAAAACGGACAAAACCGAGCACGGAATGGAAGAGCGTGAAAAAGACAAAGTCAAGTCAAAGTTAAAGTCAACCCCGAAAATTCAACAGTCAAAGCCAACCGTCAAAGTCAAAAGTCAAAGGTCAAAGCCAAAATCGAAGAAATACTTAATGGGCCCACCCATACCCATCTAATAGGCCTGGTCAACCCATTAAGTTATATTATGAAAACCTTATAAGCCTTTAAGGCTTAATAAGCCCAATCCCTTTATACCAATCTA
>BQNB010069437.1:0-29627 GCA_026074375.1 Tanacetum coccineum | reverse complement strand
ACTTCAGTTCTTTTTGCTTGGGGACTCCGTTGACGACTATCAGGACATGCGGATGTAGCTGGCTCCTTTCTTCCTAACCTATTAAACACGCCTCCTTCTTTCCGTGGCCGGGGCCGCGGAGAAGGGGATCTGTTCTTCTTAAGCCTTTTGAAAGCACTGGCGTGCGGCGATGGGCTTCGGGAATACCTGTCTCCGCGCCTTCTTCTAGGTTTTGTTCGGGCAGTTGGTGTCTTAGATTCAGAGTAGTGCGATTCTTCGTGGCTTCTTATCTTAACTCCGGACTCTTCGCCATAGATCAGTCGAGCTTTTACCGCGTTGAGTTTGTCTTTCTGCTCTTTTTCTTTTTGCATTTTCTCGGCGATGAGCGGCAAGAGTTGGTGATAATTTTTTTCGCACATTTCCCTGAGAACCTCATCAGACATAGGTTCTTCAAGACCCTGGGGCCCATTCCTTCCCCCTGTGTTCCTTACGGCGGACGTGGGATTGTTTGTGATTTGTTCATGAGTGCTCATGGTGAGTTTTTTAGAGACTCGTGGTTGCGTAAGCGTCCCACGGATGGCGCCACTTGTTAGTACAAAATTCGTGTCGGGTTTAGTAGTGTCAAAGTCCTTTGTCGGGTCGGGCCTCCAAATGACTTGAATGCTTGATCTTGTACTAGAGCAAGAGAAGTGAGATGATTTTCTGCACAATTAAAAGTAAATTGTTAGCCTTACCGCAGGGCGGACCCCGCGATTAAGCTCCGACGTGAGAGTAAGTACACATGTTTGTCAGAGAATGTCAGAGTACGTGTGTGTGTTAATGATTAGACAGAATGCGCCCTTTTTGGGGTGTGAAATGACCCTTATTTATAGGCAAGCCTAATACTAGGGTTTCCTAGTATTTCGCTTATAACTGTTGGTGGCTGTAATGGGTCCCTTGTCGGGCAAGGGTCCACGTATAATCGTGTTTGCGGACGCGAGTGCTCTTCCGCGGCCGGTGTTTGTCCGCGGAGGAGCACGAGGTGCGGTTGAGAGGATACTCGCGTACGTCTTTGAAATATCCGGAGCATGGCCCTTGTCAGGCTTAGCAGTCCAGCTATTTGTTGTATTGGGCCTGGGCCCATATACGTATATTATGAACTAAGCCCAGTAAGCTTGGTGCTCATACTATACGTTATCAAGTAGCAAACGCTCGTGATCCTCCTTTGTACTTCTTGTATGAAACTTTATATATTGTAGTGCTTGTTAACTTTAATAAATCCGGCATTAGAAGAATATTTAGTAGCAACTAGCAACAGTACGCTCACCTCCTTTTGCTCACCTCTATAAAAGGAGGTGAAGAGTCGATGCTCAGGCTGGACGGAGTGGTTCGAAACTCACCTAGGTGAGTTTGAAAGTCACGCGCGACTACCACGCCGGTCCAAAACTCACCTAGGTGAGTGGCCAATATTGTGGTGACTTTCGGGTGTTATTTTGGCTTGATAGGTGAGTTACTCACGGTAGGTGAGTTTTGAAAATGTAGGCCCCCTTTGTTTTTCTACCGTTATTTATAAAAAAAAAAATTAACCCCACTTTTTACCTATAAAATACCCACTACGTCACTCATTTTAAAACACAACTCTTCCAATTTATTACATCTCTTTAACATACTTCACCACTCTATTATACTTTCAAAAAAATGTCTCAACACAACACTCCTCGACCCAACAAAACGTCACCTAGGAAACCCCAAGAAGCAATCACCGACCCCGATGAACGTTTACGCTCGAAACCCATCACCGAACACAAACTTATTACGATCCTTCAAGTGAGGTTTAGACTCCCTTTAATTTCTTCATTGTGGGAAGTTTTTAAAAGATAGTCCTAAATTTCAAGAGATAGCATTTCCAAACTTCAACCAAGGTTCTCAGGGAAGTAGCAAGAGGCACAAGTCATCTGGTTCTAATTCGTTCAACGCAGAGTCTGGGGGCGCTAGTATTAATTTGAGTAATATTGTTAACGATAAAGATGATGTGCAGGAAATTCGACGACCAGAGGGCAGGGACAAAGCGAAAAATAAAGGGTCCAAAGCGTCGGGATCGTCAACTATGAATGATGATGCACCGGCTAGGTTGATGGTAATCGAGATGACAGCTGCCGAGGTTGCACAACGCGAAAAATTTATGGAGCTCAAAAGGAGGGAGGTCGAATGTCGTAAACGAGAGATTGCAGCTGCGGAGTATCGAGCACAATAAGAAGACATGAAGTTATATCTCCAGTCATACGAACACTTGACCGGGGATCAACGATTGGCAATGGATGCAATAAGGGCACAAATCAAGGCGAAATATAACTTACAGTTTTAGTTTACGTTTATGTTTTAATTTATTTATGTATCGTTGCGTTTTAATTTATCTATGTATCGTTTAAGTTTTTAATTTATGAATAAAAGTTTTTAATTTAGTCAACGTTTTTATTAATTTTGTACGTTTACGTAAATATTTATTTTTTTAGTTTATGAATAAAAGTATTTAAATAAAAAAAAGTGAGTAAGGTGAGTTTTAGTTGTAAGGTGAGTTCTTATTACGGTTGAAAGGTGAGTTGTAGGGTGAGTTTTATATGGAGAGAGAAAGCTAATGTGGCGTTGACGTGTCACGTGAGTTTACCACCACCACTCCATCCAGCCTTAAAACGCGCATTCTTCATTATTCTTTCCTTTATGAATGAGATTTTAAATGTTAATCGTTTAGTTATTGATGCAGATTAGTCAAAGTCAAAATATATACTTTTTTTTATTTATGTTTCTGTCTGACAATAAACTTTGGTTAGAAAAATATCAATTTCTAATCAATTATAAATTTAGAAAAAAGAAAACCAAATCAATCTTTATTTAGATTGATTCTGGTTTTCCTATAAATATTGGGTCTTTTTTTGTATTGAGATATCTTTTGAGTTTTGATAATAATAAAATCTTTCGCTATGATCGAGTTCTATCGATCCAATTGTTCTTTTAATTCGTATGTTGTTCTGCCATTAAAGACCCGCATCAGTTATACTTTGTGGGTTTCGGTTCTTTGTAGTCTATTGTATCTCTCGTGTTTGCTACTTGTGCTCGATAAAACTCGTGATCTAGCGTTCCGTGATCAAACTTCGAGTTTATTATCATAATTGTCTAAACCTTGTAAGCTAGCGCGGAATATTCAATCAAAGTAACCACACACGTGACCCCAAACGTTACGTTATATTAATTAACGAATGAGCAAGGAAAAATGAGTAATGTCCCGTATGCAATATTGTAGGCAGTTTAATGTACTTGATGGTTTGCACTAGACCGGATATTGTGTACGCTGTTAGCATTGTGAGTAGGTATTTGGCGAATCCAGGTAAAAAAAAGTGAGAGAAAATGAAATGTATTTTGAAGTACTTGAAGGGAACTACTTATGTAGGTCTAGTGTATGGTAGAGATCAATGGAAGCACATGGATGTTGACGGTTTCATAGATGCATATTATGCTAAAGACCTGCGACAACGGTGGGTCAATACGCGTGTACGTGTTTATGGTACATGGATGTGTTGTGAGTTGAAAAGCAACTCTACCGCATGTTGTTGCATTGTCTATTACATAAGCTATAAAGGAAAACATTTGGCTTAAATGTCTACTAATCAAGCTGGGAATATACCGAAGGTTAGTGGTTGAATTGTGATAATCAAGGGGCAATACACATCTTAACAAATGCAATATTTAATGAGAGGACAAAACATATCAACGTAAGGTATCACTTCATCAGAGACTGTGGGATGTAAAGAGATTAAGGTGCCAAAGATAGACATAGAAGATAATGCAACTAACAATTTTACTAAGGGGGTTCCACGTCTAAAGTTCAAGTATTGTATAGAGATACTTAGTGTCGAGGCTAACTAGTCTTACCACTAAGGTGGAAAATGTTAGTATTAGTGTACAAGCCAAGTTAGGATTAGTCATAGTCAGTTAGGATAATGTGTTTAGTTTAATTATGTAAGTTACTTGCCTTTGCAAGGCAAGTAATAGCTTTGTTAGCGGTGTTTGTAGATTGAGTCGGCCGGAAGGAAGCCAAGTCCTAGTCGGTCTGTGCTAGGATTTTTGAACCCCTCACCTTTATAAAAGAAGGGGAGGGGTTGATGCTCAAAACACACATTCTTCATTGTTTTTTCCTTTTTAACCGAGGTTTAATACATTGATCGTTCTCGGTTCTTTATAGTCTTTTGTGTTTCTCGTATTTGTTATTTGTGCTTGATAGAACTTGCGATCTAGCGTTCCGTGATTCAATTTCGAGTTCGGTGTGGTAATTAGGGCTGAATTATAGACCACGTACCAGACTGAACCGAAAAATGAAACCGAACTAAATGTATTTCGGTCCGGTCCTTGGTCCAGCCTTTTAATCACTTTCGCTAATCGGTCCGGTTCGCTCTTATGAACAATCGAATATTATGCTTTGTTAAATTGGATCGACTCGGACATGGATCAAACATGTTGATTCGGACCTACGTACGGTGTTTTGGGCCAAATATGTTTTCGGTCCGGTCTGGTTTTGATTGGTCCGGTTCATTTTTCGAACCGTTCTCAACCCTAGTTGTAATTGTCTAACATAATCATATTCATACAAGAATATAAAAAAATAATTAAAAAAAAAAGATTACATGTGTGTTTGATGTTAACACATAAAAGGAAAAGGAAAAAGAAAAAGAAAAGACATTGCACAAAATATAAAATCTTCGCAAACATTAAGAATTGTTGATTTTTTTGCTTTCTATTTATGTAACAGAAAAGAACTGCATAACTTTTTTTAGAAGAAATAGCATACAATTTTCTCTTTCGGGGTTTACCTCTCATTTGTCATCAAATATTTATTGGGGTGGTGTTTGATGTCTTACTCCCAAACATCGCCAAATTGTATTATGTTTATTAATCAAGCACATATAATTTATACGAAGATTACGGACGAACCCTAGTGACCCTAAAACCCACAATCGAGCTTTGCTTTCTAATATATCTTCCAATACTTTCTCACAATTCGAGTGGCAAAATCATAAAAGCTCGGATTAAAGTAAAACACTAAATAAACATTAAAGCAATAACAAAGTTGTTGATTACATCCGACAACAAGTGAAGATTAATCTTCATCATGCAACAACAACACCATTAAAAGAAAAGCAAAGCAAAGCGGAGACAATTTATTAATTAATTGATTTTTTTTTATTTTTCAGCTGACATAGATTATTATAGTTGGTTTCGTGTAGAATTTTAAAACGAAGATATTGGCGTTGATTCCGTTAGTTAACTCAAAATGATTGAAAATTATGACCAAAACAATTAGTGAGGGTTTTGGCCAAAAATGTGCATTTTTTTTGGGGTGTTGGTTGGGGGGGGGGGGGGGGGATAGCGGCTGGGGCTTAGAGGTGGTATATTGGAAAATTTGACGACGTGATATAGAGGCAACGACTCATGACGGCCGACTAGATTTGAGATTAGACCGGACCTGATATCATATTAAACATTTAAACCCTCTAAGTTATTATGTTTACTAATTAATCATATATAATAAAGATTACATGGAACCTTAATGGGCTTATATCTGCAATCATTTAGCTTCATAATTAGGGCCAGACCTAGGGGTTCTCGGGATTTCACGGGTACCCGATAGATATTTGTCGCTTAATGTGAATTTTTGTTGAAAATCCTGATTTTTCTGAAACATGGTCCTTAAATTGTGTCATGGAAATACATGTCGTTTTAAGTTATCTACTATTATGTCTAAAAAAATACATGTCGTCTTAATTTGTTTACTAATTTTGTGAAATCATACCTTTTAATTCATTTATATTTCCTTTGTACTCATAAACAGAATTTTGTGCACTTGATAATTTAGAGTCCTGATCCGACCCCGTTCGTAAATATGATCAAGTTGTGAGCTCAACCTTGAACTAATTAATCAACTAAACATACTTTAAGCTAAGTTCATATTTATTTAGCTAGAGTTCAAGTCTAGAGATGCCACTTGTGAGCAATGGGCACGGATACCTCTAACTCGTCACTCGCATCCATAACTTTTCTCTTGCCCATTGCTCGCCCGCCACCTCTCTGAGAGTACAATTTATTTACCCATGCCATGCTCGCGGGTAAACCCGTGGTTTTGTGAAACGTAACATTTACATACATGTTTTCAAATGTTTTGAATATCAAACTTGATTAGAAAGTGCATAATTTGCAACATATTGATAAATATGCACACAATTTGTCAAATAGTCACTAATTATATATTACTAATAGCATTAATACATAAACAAGTATAAATTCTTCTTTTGTGACTCTTGGATTATTATCTAAGACTAATGGTTACTTATTAAAATCACAAGATCAAGTATAGACAAACTTGACTTGAGAATTGGGATATTGATTAATGGAGCGTTTGCTATTAAGATATGGGTTTGAAGCAATGACTATCATTTTTGTTATGGTTGTTTGGTTAGTAGGTTTAGTATGTGAAAATGGGAATCAAACCCTTAAACCTAGGATTTATCCAAACCTACCAAAAATAATGGGTTTAGAAACCCATTCCTATAACCATACCCATAGTCATTCCCTTTTACAAATCAAACACCCTCTAAGTATGTATATTTGATACTTTTATAATTCATATTTTTCTTATAGTCTTGAATATTAAAAGAGACGTTTAATATGTTATGTCTTTAATAGGTTTATGTGACTATTAAATATATATACTGATAACTTGAAAATTATTTAAGTAATATAAGAAAATCTCTATCGAGTCACATACTAGTAGTAATATCTATGGTCTTTTTGTAATTAAACATAAGATAATACAGATTTATATAACTATTTAGTCGACGTCATGCGTATTGTAGTACGGGACATATGGTTTTAGATATAATATGACGTTCATGAGGGGTATATGATGTGGTTGATATGTTTGGTGTGGGTGGCAGTCTCTATGTAGTGGGAGTGTGTGTGCTCGCTGTGGGAGATCTTTAGGTTAGTGACAGTGTATGTATTAGGGGGAGACTTCATCTGAGCTGTGTAGCTAGGGGACTAGTAGTTACACTATTCATGACGTGATGCGCGTATTTGGGAGGAGGAGGGACTAGAGTATCTACTGTGAATGGATCATGTATTGTGAGAGTTTCTTCGTTGTGAGACGTCAGGTACTTAGGTTAGGAGTCTGGATACGGTGATATACAATGTGGTGGTGGTTCTATGTGTGAGATGTGATTACATAATCTACTTGTGTATATTGATACGTTTTGAGTACAGGAGGTGTACTGGATGGAGGCAGAGCGTCGTGTGATGGGTGACTGGACAATGGATGTTCGTGGGGGGGGACACGGTCACAGTCTGGTCTGCACTCTATATCTTGAGGGGTATGCGCTGTCTGCTTATATGATTACAAGTCGACAATGGGTTAAGAATGGTGCGTTGGTGTGTGGTGAGTGTAGGCTGGTGATGGCAGGTCTAGTCTTTGCACGCGTGAGGGGCTGTGAAGGCGGATTGCACATCTTGACATGGCGCTAGATGTGTTCTACGGAGGGGGGGGGGTGGGGGGGGGGGGGGGGAGCGTGGGGCGGTTAATGTTGGGGCTGGGGTAGTGTAGGATAGAGGTTTGATTTGTGGCACTGATTATCATCAACACAATTGGTTTTCTTAACAGTGCGTGAATTGAGTCGCAGTGACAATTTAAACTTGGTGTTCGAACTAGCTTTTTGTGGTGGGTATCTGATCGATTAGTTTACAACAATTGAACTAACATACACACGTAGTTGCTCACACATGAGTGATGGATGGTTATTAATTTGTTGGTAGTGTTTATTTGTTTGAGAGAACACAAGGGATCTATAGTTTGTACACTTTGTAATTATATGGACTGTCTATCAGTGGAGATGTGTATTGTGTGGATAGAATGGTGAGTATGTGTATTTGTGTGTTGGTTTAGAGGTGGGCAGGGGAGGAATTGTTATTGTTGTTTAAGAGGGTTGTGGGTTTCATTAGGGGTTTGATTGATAGAATTAGTGGTATTTATAGAAAATGTATTTATTTTATGAATTTTTTGAAATTAGTTAGTTGATTTAGAATTATATTTTATTAATTTTTTTTATTTGAGTGTGTGTATGGGGGAAGAGGGGGATATTGGAGTTGGTTGGATGGTTGTTGTTTAGAGGTATGGCGTAGGTTCGCTTGTATGTAGGGAGGATGATCACTGGTGATATATGTATTAGGAGCACTTAGGTTGTGAGTTAGACATGAATGAGTGGGGAGATGACACGTCTGTGGATGGTATATGTGGTGTAGATTGTCTCTGTTTAGGTACTATGGTATTTTAGTGAGGGTGCTGTTGGGTGGGTGGTGAGAAGAGGTCTTCAATCTTCGTGTGGATAGGTCTTGCGTGTCTTTTATGTGATGTTATGGACACTCGTAGTGAGACTCAACTTAGGTATGGGCTGAGGGTATGAGGGTCACATGTGTTTGTATTCTAGTGGCGAGGAGGGGGGGGGGTTGTCTGTGCTTGGGTTGTAAGAGGGGGGGGTGGGTGGTGGGTGGTGTAGTTATGTTGAATAGGGTTCTTTTTTTTTAGATATTCTGATAAGAGTAGTATAGATAAGAGAGTATGTGTTAGAGGCGTATTGTGTCAGTGGGCGGACAGTGAGTTGGAGTTTGAGACTTTTGGTATGATTGTGTCAAGAGAAAGTGGGGGGTTTAAGTTGATTGGGTCTTGTGACTCTGTTTGACACTAGTAGATAACAATTGTGGAGGTGAGTGATGTGGTAGATAGATCAGAGAGCACACGGTTTTATATTGGTAGCGGAGATGTGTTGAACAGGTTAGTTTGGCGAGTGCGATGGTTGGTGGGCAGTGATTTGGGTTTGTGTAGACATATACGGTGGACGTTGAGATAAGAGTTCATATGGTTTGTGGCAGTGTGTCTGATAGCCGAGGGATGTGATGATATATAGCAGTGTAATTGTGCAGGACTCTAGGAGACTAGTGTAGGGATCGTGAGTGGGAATGTTTCTTGGATATATGTACGTGTTACGTGAGTATTATAGTGTTGCGTGATAATCTATCTTATTCTTACGTCTAGGACTTCAGTATACCACATGCATGATCGACACATTATATGATCACTAGTAGGGGTGTTGGAGTTATGTACAGCGGGTATCTGATAGATGGACTGGTTGGTCGTGGAGGGGTGTGGTAGCGTGGGTAGGTGTGATAGTAAATCAGAGTTTTGTAGAGTTTAGGACTTTCATTACAGGTAACTTGTGTGATGCTGAGTTGGATGGTCAAAGGGTGTGTTTGTCTGATGCGTATTTGGGGCGCGGGATAGACGTTGTAGACAACGGTAACGGTGAATTAGTGGAGGCAGTAGTAGAGGATGAGACGATTGTTGTGGATTATTGTCACAGTGGTCACGATGACTTGAGGTCTAGGTGGGACAGTATTTGGTGATGATTGTATGGTAAGACAGAAGGGTGGACATGCAGAGGTTGTTGTGATGGAGGTGTAGAGAGGGTTTGTTGGAGAGCTTGGGAATGGTGTAGGGGAGGGAGGACAGGAGGAGATAAATATTGGTTGAAGGAAGGGGGGGGGGTGTTGAGGTTAGGGGGGGGAGTTTGTGTATGTGATGGATTTAGGTTGAGGTTTTGAGGGATTATGGATTTTTATTTTGTTGATTTTACGTTGTGAATTTAATTTGGTTGTTTTTTAAGTTTAGATGTTGGAATGTTATGGATATGGGATAGTGGGTTTTGTGGAATTTTTAAGTGTTTTTTAGTGAAATGGTTTGAGTATGTCCCTGAGTAACTAATCTAGCCTTATTCTTTAGTACCCCGCCAAATTCGTCTGTCTTGACCTTGTAAATCCATTTTAGTTTGATCAACATGACTTTGTCTAGACACGGCACCAATTCCCAAACTTGTAGCCTTTCAAATTCATGAATTTATTCTTGCATTGATCGATCCATGACGGTTTGGTCATTGCATGTTTAAAGTTCTTTGGTTCTACGAAAGTTAGGAAGGCATCAAAATAACACCACATGGTGTCAGTTTCGAGTTGCTTTCTCGTGGAGACAGAACAAGAAGGATCACCGATCACGTTTGCTATTGGATGATCCTTATTCCAACTACCAAGGTGTTCAAATAGAGTGTGGATTAGTCTCACATTCGATGACGATCCTTGAGAGGTCGAGTCTTCATGAAGAGATTCATGAAGTGGATCATCATGAAAATGTGGTGTTTTTGGTGATTCTTTAAAACCTTAAGAAATAATTGGAGAATTTTCTTGTTCTTGTGTTGATGGAATACTAGTGGATAGTGCATCTAGGTCAATAGAAGTAGACACAGGTGATTCAGTTGTATCAACAGCTCTTGGTGCAGCAACTACTAGAACTGGAGAAACATAAATGGTTGGAGGATTGAATTATTCATCGAACATAGGTTGGAACAAACGATCCCAATCATCACTATTTGGTGGATTACAAGGTTGTTGAGGAATAGGGTTTGGAACGAGTCCTGAATAGGTTGTTACAGGAGTCACTGATTATAACACCCCTATTTTTACAAATATAGCAGCGGAATTTAATCTGGGGTATTATTTCATAGTACAACAGTCATAATCATAGAAAACGACTCATGAAGAGACATTTTTGGAAATTTAGTTATCATTTATTTATTCATCAGAGTTTTTAACGGTTCATAATAGTGGGGTCTTAATGGCAAAAGTATATCAAGTGAAACTAACGGCCTTGTCACGCAACCTGGGGTAATATGTCAAGTCTTAGTTTGATTGTTTATCTTTCAAAACTTCATGAAGTTTAACATTTGAATTATTAATTTATGGAAATATTGTATCACTGTTCGGGCCATCATAACTCAGAGGTTATGTAGTAAACGTTTGAGGAGCCAGGACACTTTAAATCGTAAATCCAGCAAACTCGTTAGAACGTATACCAAAATAAAACTCCTCACATGAAGCTCCCTAGTAACGTGATACGATAAGATTTTAAGTTTCTTCAAAAGCTAGTCGATGATAAATTACGTTAACGTAATTAATTTATAATGCGTCGATCGATGATTAATAACGATAAATGTGTCGGGTTTTAATAAAATCGAGTATTATAATATTAATATATATTTTTATATTTTATATAAAAATATTATATTTTATATTTTTAAGTTGGCAAAAATAGCAATATATACCCTCGATTTATAAACTTTTACAAGTTTAGTCCTTTATATACAAAGTATATGTAATTTAAACCTTTAACTTTGAAACTTGGCAAGATAGGTCCTTATAGTTATAACTTTAGAAAAATGATATTTTTAGCCCCTCTAGTTATAAATTTCAGAAAGTTACGATATATACCCCTATGCATGAAAACATTTGCAAATCAAGTCCAAAAATCCATGCAAGCTTATTTTAGGGTTCCAAATGATATTTGCAGGTTATAGCTTATTAGAATAAGCAAAAATAAGATGTTCTATCGTAACAAAAGTTTAGAAAAAGGATTCGTTAGCTAGAAAATCAAAACGGGTCGTTTTTAGGGTTTTAACTAAAAACACATAGGTTTGAGGATTCAAGGCTTGAACAAGAGTTTATATAGGATCTAACAAACCTTATGAAAGATTTAAAACAGATTATAAGTTTATTGAACAAGATTTTGAGCTTACTTGAGCTAAAATGGGTCGAAATGGGTTGTTTGAGTTCGTACACCTAGATATGGATTCAAGACCTTTCTTCTCTTGATTCTTGGCTTCTATTCTGATCTTAGGGACCTTCTACTTCTTCCTTGACTGGGCTAGAACTCCATTTGTGTATATGATGAAGATTTGAGGTGTGTTTGAAAGGGTTGCTTGGATTCGGCTTATATATGGTTTAAAAACTTGGTGGCTAAGGTTAGGGCTTGGAGTAAGGACCAAGGGTTATAGGTAATGACTAATGAAGGCTAGTATGATGAGTCTTGAGAGCTAGGAGGGTAGCTATGAAAGGTGGAAGGGTGTGGAGGTGGTTTCGGGTACCAAGAGGTGACGAGGGGGTGTTTGGAGTGCAAGTAGTGGTAGTAGCTTACAAGGAGGTGATGGAGGTGCTTGTGTGCTTGCTTGGTGACATGGTGGTGAGGTCATAGAGGTGCTTGAGGTGCTAGGTTGCTAGGTTAGGTTTTTAATAGTTTAAAATGGGTGAAAATGGGTTACGGGTCATATTAGGGTTTCGGTTTAGGTTTTATGGTTTAATTCGAGTTAGGGTTAGGGTTTAGGATAGCTTAAAGTTTAGGATTAAGGTTTAGGATTAAGATTAGGGTTTAGGATTGAGGTTTAGGATTTAGGATTAAGGTTTAGGGTTTAGTTTTAGGTTTAAAATGAAATTAGAGTTTTAGGGTTTCATTTAGGGTTTAGAGTTTTAGATTAGGGTTTTAAGATGACTTAGGGTTTAGGTTTAGGGTTTAGAAGTCATGAATTAAGTGTTTGTACCTTGTGCTAAAGTGGTAGTAAGAAACTAAAGTGATTTAGGAGGTAAAATGACCTAGTTTGGTTTTCTTGCATTATTGACTTATACATTGGGCTTTAGAAAGTTGTAACTTGATTTAGGAGGGAAAAGATATTCAAATATTGTGCATTGTACACTTGTACACATGCTTGAAGGCTTGCACATTCATTTTATATGTATACATTACATATAGTTAGGGTTTTGATATAAACGTTTAACGTTTAATGTTTGTTTTGATATATCGTTGTAAATGGAACGTTAAATGGATAATGTACTTGGTAAAAATGATATTAAGATATAGACTTGACATATTAGGATGTTTGCTGATAATAAACATAATAGAATTGGCATAGGTAGGTTGCGTGAGCTGGTTACTTTAGAGAATGAAAGTTACGTTGCATTAATGAGATAAACAAAAATTTCCCTGTAGAAAGGTGGTATATATATATTAGATAGATATTACAGTGCATCTAATTTAATAGATGGGTATTTACATTGATGAAAATTATAGGTTGTTATAGTCTCCCTCCATTAAAAGAAATCTCGTCCCATGATTTAGTTGGATGTCAGAGTGATGTTTGAAAACATATGTGGATACTTGGCACGAATTTGATCTTCGCGTTCACATGTAAATTAGGTCCTCTTTTGTGTTTCCGATTTTTACTTTGGACTATAGGAATATGGATTTATTTTAGTTTGCTTGGACTTTTTGACTCCATAATCTCCACTAGTTCTCTCCACAAAGTTGAGTTGTCTATCAAGCCGAAGCTCTTTCATTGGGAATGACAAGGATTTGTTCAATTAAGGAATTTCTTTTAGATTAGAAAACGTGGAAAGTATGTGGGCATACTGAGCTCTTCGGAAGCTCAAGTTTATATGTCACTAGGCCAATCCGTTCAAGGATTTTGAAAGGTCCAATGTACCGGGGATTAAGCTTTCCTTGTTTTCCGAATCAGATGACACCTTTACGAGGTGACACTTATAACATAACTCGATCTCCAACTTGAAATTCTAAAGGCTTTTGCCTTACATTGGCATAACTTCTCTGCCGGGTCTCTTGAGCTTGCAAGCGTAGTCGAATTTGCCATATTTTCTCGGTGGTTTTCATGGATTATTTCTGGTCCGTAAAGTTGAACATTTCTCCAGCTTTCGTGTCCAGCAAACAGATGATCTGCACTTTCGACCATAAAGTGCCTCAAATGATGTTGCCTTAATACTGGCATGGTAACTGTTATTGTAAGAAAATTCTACTAATGGTAAGTGTCTTTCCCATTCTTTTCCAAAATCTATAACACATGCTTGAAGCATATCTTCGAGTGTTTGGATAGTTCTTTCACTTTGTCCATCGGTTTCAGGATGATATGTCGTACTCATGTCTAATTGAGTAACCAAAGCACTTTGTAATGATTGCCAGAATCTGGATGTGAAATGACTGTCACGATCCGAGATGATAGATATTGGCACTCCATGCCGGGAGACTATTTCTTTGATGTATAAACTTGTAAGGGTTTCCATACTATCTATCTCTCGGGTAGGGATGAAATGTGCTGATTTGGTATGGCGATCGACAATGACCCAGATTATGTCATGTTCGCTTGATGTTTTGGGTAGTTTTGTGATGAAATCCATTATTATTCTTTCCCACTTCCACATAGGAATCTCCGGTTGTACCGTAAGCCGGATGGCTTCTGACATTCTTCCTTAACTCTAGAACATGTCAAACATTTGCCAACATATTCAATGATGATTGCCTTCATGTTAGGCCACCAATAAAGTTTCTTTAGATCCTGATACATCTTGTTAGAACCTGGGTGAATGGAATACTTCGATTTATAGGACTCATGCATGATCAAGTCTCTCAGATCACCAAAGAGTGGTAACCAACTTTGGTTTTTAATACAACGAGTTCCATCAGGACGTATTTTAAATGCTTTGTTCATTCCTCGTAATTTCTCAGCTTTGATGTTTTCTTCCTTGAGTGCTTCAGTTTGAGCTTCGAGAATTTATGATGGTAATTTTGGATGAATGGTCATAACTAATGATCTAACTCAGAGTGGTTTGATTCGTTCCTTCCAGCTTAAGGCATCTTCTACAACATTTGCCTTTCCAGGATGGTAGCGAATTTCACAATCGTAATCTGCAAGCAATTCTAGCCAACGACGTTGTATCTTGTTCAACTTTTTTTGATCAAGGATATGCTGAAGACTTTTATGATCAGTGAACACAGTACATTTGGTGTCATACAGATAGTGTCTCCAAATTTTAAGAGCGAACACTACTGCTCCTAATTCGAGATCATGAGTGGTATAGTTTTCTTCATTAGGCTTAAGTTGTCGGGATGCGTATGCAATAACGTTCTCTCTTTGCATTAACACCGCTCCCAGACCTTGATGAGATGCATCACAGTAAACAACAAAATCATCATTTTCTTTTGGTAATGCTAAGATTGGAGCTTCACATAGCTTTTGTTTTAGCAGTTAGAAGGCTGACTCTTGGTTTTCTCCTCAAATATACTTCTTGTTTTTTAAGTTAATTTAGTCAAAGACTTTGCAATCTTTGAGAAATCTTTGATAAATCTCCGATAATAACCGGCAAGTCCTAAGAATTGACGTATTTCTGTGGGTGTAGTAGGAGATGTCCAATTCTTAATTGCTTCAATCTTGGCGGGGTCAACATGAAGTCCTTGACTATCAATTAAGTGTCCAAGAAATTGCATGATACAAATCCAGAAATCACACTTGGAGAACTTGGCATACAACTTCTCTTTCTTAAGTAATTCTAGGATTATTCTCAGATGATTTGCGTGCTATTCTTTGTTACAGGAGTAGATAAGAATATCATCGATGAACACTATTATGAATTTGTCCAAGTATGGTTTACACACACGGTTTATGAGATCCATGAATACAGTAGGTGTGTTAGTTAAACCAAATGGCATTACTTGAAATTCATAATGTCTGTATCTTGTTCTAAAAGCAGTCTTGGGGATATCTTCATCCCTGACTCTCAGTTGATGATAGCCTGATCTTAAGTCAATCTTCGAGTAAACACTCGAACCTTGAAGTTGGTCAAGTCATCAATCCTGGGTAATGGGTAATGATTCTTTACGGTAAGTTTATTCAACTCCTGGTAATTGATACACATTCCCCAAGGCGAGGTACTTGGTCGGATAAAACCTCGATCTGATAACTCTTGAAGTTGGTTAGATAGTTCCTGCATTTCTGAAGGAGCTAATCTATAAGGTGCTCGGGCTACAGGTGCCGCTCCTGGAATTAAATCGATTTGGAATTCTACTTGGCGAACGGGAGGAAGGCCAGGTAGATCTTCAGGAAAAACTTCTGGGAATTCTCTGACTACTGGGATATCTTCTAGTCGTTTCTCATCCGACTTCTTCTCTATTACTTGGATTGCGAAAACTTGACAACCTCGGGATATATATCTTTTGGTTTTTATACAGGATATGAGATTTAGTCGGGTTTTACTTTGGTCATCTCGAATGATCAAAGTTTCACCTTTGATTGGGATGTGGATGACTTTCTCGTCACAGATAATTCTAGCATGATACTTGGATAACCAATCCATACCAATGACGACGTCGAAACTACCAAGTTTGATCAGCATAAGATCAATTTCGAAAGGTTGGTTTAACAAGGTCAGAGTGCAACCCTGAATAACGGTGTTTGTGCTTACTAGGTTTTCGTCAGCCATTTCGATATTGTAAAAGGTATCTATTGTAATGGGTGGAATATTTAGCATAGAGGCAAGAGATATGGATACGAAGCTTTTATCGGCTCCAGAATCAAATAATACTCTAGCTAGATGTTGGTTTAGAAGGAACATACCCGTGACTATGTTCGGGTCTTAGTGAACATTCTTATCCCTCAGCATGCAGGCTCTTCCCTGGGCATTGTTGTTGGTGGTCTTTCGACACTGATTTGCATAATGCCCTTTCTCTCCACAAGCATGACAAGTAACTGTCACTGGTAGCAGATTACTTCCAGTGCCTGGCCCTTTGTTTTTGCAGTTCTTGGTCAAATAGCCCACCTTGTTGCAAGTATTACACTTGACAGTGCAAGGTCCTATGTGATGCAGAGTGCATTTCTTACACAAGGGACGGTTTCTAGTATACCCATTATTTTTTCAGTTGGGGTGACAACATAAGCCCTGAAGGTTTCCTGTCTTCTGTTCTGTTATGGTTGGTGATTATCGTAGCGGTTGTTGGTGTTGGTGTTACGGTAGTTGTTGTTATTATCGTTGCAGAGTTGTTGTTGTTGAAAGTTCTTCTGTCATCAAACTTTCGTTTGTGATCACTTGATACTTGCACCGGAGTGTTCTTTGTTACATGATCCATTAGCCTCTAGGCTATGTTAATGGCTTCCTCTAGAGTTTGAGGTTTAGAGGCGGTAACATTCCCTTCAATACTTCGAGGCAATCCCCCGATGAAAACTTCCATCATTTTCTCAGAATCTTGCACCATAGTGAGACATAAGGTTGCCAATTCCTGGAATCTTCTCACATATGTCTTGAGATCATTCCCCTTCACAGTCAGATGGTAAAATTTGTCTTCCATCTTCTGGACCTCAGTTCGAGGACAGTACTTCTTTATCAAAAGATTCTTGAATTCAACCCAGGTAATCTTGTAAGCTTCTTCTATCCCAATAGGTTGGGCTAAAGAATTCCACCAAGATAGAGCTTCTTCAGTTAAAGTAGCAGTAGCAAACTTCACCTTGCAGTGTTCGGTACAGTTGCTACAGGAGAATACTGATTCAGTTCTTTCAAACCAGCGGATGAAACCAATAGCGCCTTCCATACCTTTAAAGTTGATAGATTGGCAGCTCATGAACTCTTTGTTGCTACATTGTCTTGCTACAGGAGCTTCTCTTGGTTTGGTGGTATTATCAGTATTTGCCATGTTAGCGGCTTGTGCTTCCAGAGCTGCGAAAACACTATCAGCAACTAGTTTCTTGATGGCAGCCTAAGTCATGGCTGGTGCTTCAGATTTTGATGTCCTTTTGGGAGGCATTCTATCAACATAAGACAACACGTAATAAGAAAGATATCACAAGTCTTAAAATGCAATGCTTATTTTTGAACTTTAAGCATTTTTAACAATAGTGATATTGAAATCATAGATTAATGCCCGTAGAGCTTGGTAGTTTTGACGTCATCATTGGTATGGATTGGTTGGCGAAATACCACGCGTTGATCGTTTGTGATGAGAAGGTTGTTCGTATTCCATATGGAAATGAGGTGTTGATAATCCGAGGTGATAATTACGACAGCGGAAGTAAGTTGAATATCATATCGTGCACGAAGACCCAAAAGTATATTGAGAAAGGATGTCAAGTTTATATGGCACAAGTTACGACCAAGAAAGTTGAGGATAAGTCAGAGGAGAGGTGACTTGAGGATGTGCCAATCATACGGGAATTTCTAGAAGTCTTTCCAGAAGACTTGCCTGGGCTACCGCTTGCTCGACAAGTTGAATTTCAAATCGACTTAGTCCCTGGTGCTGCACCTATAGCACGAGCACCGTATCGATTAGCACCAGCCGAAATGCAAGAGTTGTCTACTCAGTTACAAGAACTTTCTGACAGAGGATTTATAGGCCGAGTTCCTCACCTTGGGGAGCACCGGTTTTGTTTGTCAAGAAGAAAGATGGTTCTTTTCGGATGTGTATCGACTATCGTGAACTGAACAAGCTTACTGTGAAGAACCGATACCCACTTCCGAGGATCGACGATTTGTTTGATCAATTGTAAGGATCAAGAGTCTACTCTAAGATCGACCTGAGATCTGGTTATCATCAACTTAGAGTTCGTAAAGAAGACATTTCAAAGACAGCATTTAGGACTCGTTATGGTCACTACGAGTTCCAAGTAATGCCGTTTGGTTTGTTTATTTTAAACACACTTATTTTTTTTTGATTTTTCTTTTTTTTTTTTTTTTCTTTTTTTTTTTCCCCCCCCCCCCCCCCCCCTTTGACTAATGCACCAGCAGTTTTCATAGACTTGATGAATAGGGTGTGCAAACCATATCTGGATAGATTCGTGATTGTATTCATCGATGATATTTTGATCTACTCTAAAAGCAGAAAAAAGCATGAAGGACATCTTAAGTTGATCTTGAATTTATTGAAGAATGAAGAATTGTACGCCAAGTTCTCAAAATGTGAGTTTTGGCTGTCGAAGGTACAATTTCTTGGTCACGTGATTGATAGTGAAGGCATTCACGTTGATCCCGCGAAGATTGAGGCAATCAAAGATTGGGCGTCGCCCAAGACACCCACCGAGATTCGTCAATTCTTAGGTTTAGCTGGTTACTACCGGCGATTCATCGAAGGATTTTCAAAAATTGCTAGGCCTATGACGAAGTTGACTCAGAAAAGCGTGAAGTTTGAATGGGGAGAAAAGGCAGAAGCTGCATTCCAGTTGTTGAAGCAAAAGTTGTGTAGTGCGCCGATTTTGGCTTTACCAGAGGGAAGTGAGAACTTCGTGGTATATTGTGATGCTTCGCATAAAGGGTTGGGCACGGTTTTGATGCAGAGAGAGAAGGTCATAGCTTACGCATCCCGCCAACTCAAGGTTCACGAGAAGAACTATACCACACACGACCTAGAGCTTGGTGCAGTAGTGTTTGCCCTGAAAATGTGGAGACATTATCTGTACGGTACCAAGTGCGTTGTGTTCACTGATCATAAGAGTTTGCAACACATACTCGACCAGAAGGAGCTGAATATGAGGCAAAGACGTTGGTTAGAATTGTTGAGCGACTACGACTGTGAGATTCGATATCATCCAGGAAAGGCGAACGTGGTGGCTGATGCCTTGAGTTCAAACGGAAAGATATGTCCACTAGACCATTGAGGCTCTTGCTGAGGGCATCACTAAGACAAGGGAAAAACTCTTGTTCTCATTGAGATCCACACACCCATGAGCTACATTTCCATTACTGGCATCACTACATGGGGAGGATTTGCTCAAGGAAACAATCCCATCTAGCTACATTTCCCTCTCTATTGTCCATCAAATGAACCAATAGAAAAGGCATCACTAGAGTGGCCTCCAGCCTTTGCAGGCAACCCACCTTATGACAATAGGAGAGGCCTTTGACTCCTAGTTTACACAGCACACTAATCATATGTCCCAATGATTAGCAGGATTAAAACAGGAGAAAGGTTCCTACTGTCAAGATATAGGGCCCTCTGCTAGTCAACCAGTCCTCTGCTACTTTGATATTCAAGCCATATCCAGCACACTTCCCATTATGTAGTAGAAAACTAGAGACTACATCAGCATATGAGTTATTAAACCCATAACCATATCATTTTAAGATTCATTATGCAGTACCTTGCCCAACATAGTTAGACTCAAACAGATCATCTACTGCACACCCCTCATTCCTTCCACTGATCCATTAGTTCTTCATAATCACTTCTTTTGTTCATAGTTACCTGCCATTCTTTGCTAATTGTCATAACATGGTTACTATTCTTCACCTTTAGTGTAAAACCTAAAAATCTCAACAAATGTGAAATTACCAAAATACCCCTAATGCAAGAAAATCTATAAAAGCTTAAATAAATTTCAGTTTAATTATAGAAATTATGAAAATACAATATTTAGCAATTATGAAATTTTTGTAAGATTAAAATACTTTATGTTATACAAGAAAAATAATTAAAATTTATATGTATATGTATTTATTGCCGAAAATTATTAATATGTATTTATTTAATTAAACATTACAAATTAAATAAAATAAAGTAAGATAATTACAAAATAATTTGGCTAAATTTTAAATCTGATTTTAGTCTATTCTAGAAGCCATATTTTCGGCCAAATAATAGAGTTATACCTTTTATACAATTTCATTTGTTAAATCTAAAAACAAAGAATCCCGAAAACCCTAAATAATTAAGTGGCGGCATAAAGAATTCTTCCAGGACTTGTGCGATTTTTCTAAGATCAATTGAAGGTTAAGGAGTGTGGGAAAAATAGTGGGAAGCTTGGGGAGTGCTTGATTCGATTTTTGGTATTGTTTTGGGTTCGAAAATCTCAACCGGGTACATAAAATCATAAAATCATCAAGGGCCATCAAAGGTAATTTTATAACTTATGTTTCATCATATTAATATGTTATATACCTGAGAAAAATGTTCATGCACTTTATTTTGATTTTATAAATTGAAACATATTCAAAACCCTAATTTAGAAATGAAAATGAAATCGGCATATAAAATAATTGTAAAATTTATTTTATATTTTTATAAGGTTGTTCATATCTCATATAACTCAGAAAAATTGTTGGAATAATTTATAAATGATTCGAATAATTATTGGAGATTTATTTGTGTTTACCGAATTCGAAAATAAGGGAAAAAGGAAAGAAAATGGTTAAAATGAATTAGGGTTAGGGTTTTGTTATTTTTTCCAGGTGTAATTAATGCTAATGATTGAACAATAATTGTGTTTGTGATTGGGGAAAATTTGATTAGGGTTTTGTGAATTAAAATGTTAGCCGATTATGATATAAAAGGTATAAGGACTTGTTTTGTAATTTCTGAAACTATGGGGTCTGTTTTAGACATGTTATTATATTTAGTATATTCTGTATAAAATAAGTTGGGGGGTATAAAATGTCATTTTGATATTATTTTGGATTTAAAATGGTTAATTACATATATTAAGTAATTAGAAAGTAATTAATTAAAATAGAGGGACTGAAATTGTAAATTCTGAAAAGTGGAAGGTTTGGTTAGTATTTAATGTATAAAGTATGATTTTGTCATATTTGAATCTATAAGGGCTTGTTTTGTAATTATGGATAATTAAAGATAATGTTTAATTAATTAATAAACCAAAAGGACTAAATATGTAAATTATGTAAAATTAAGGGTTTGACTTGTAAATACATAAAATGGAAGGTATAATCTGAATAAAATGAGAAACTTTGATATTTACACTTTTAACCTTGAAGATTGTTGATTTTGCATATTAAACCCTAAAATATGGAAAGTTGTCATATTTAACCCTAAGCTTGTAAGGTTGGCATATTAAGTCCCTAAGCTATTTAAAATACTTAATAGAATCTCAAATGATGAATATTACTAATTTTGGAAAGTTACTAAAAATGGAAAGTTTCTAAAAATAGAAAGTATAACTTAAATGAATGGTTTGTAATTCGAATTCATCATTTCTTTAGGTTCGGTCAAGAGGGAGTGATTTTGATATTCCTGTGGTGTTTCTTTGATTTTGCTTTGCTTCGGAATAAGGTACGGATATTCTTAATACCTACACCTCTCACCATTATTATGATTTATGCGTTGCTTCGTTCGTTCCGTTATTGGTACAGATATAAAAATAGAAAGTATAACTTAAATGAATGGTTTGTAATTCGAATTCATCATTTCTTTAGGTTCGGTCAAGAGGGAGTGATTTTGATATTCCTGTGGTGTTTTCTTTGGTTATTGCTTTGCTTCGGAATAAGGTACAGATATTCTGACCTTATCGTTAAGGTTTCTCATGACATATTCCTCTCTATCTTTGATTTCTTATGTGATTTGCTACATTTGCTCTGAGCCTTTTATCTTGGCTTTCTTATATGATCTGTCATTATGTTCCATTTGAACCCTGCTATGCTACCTTTGATATTTGAACCTTTGATATTTGAACCTTTGATATTTGAACCTTTGATATTTGAACCTTTGACATTGAACCTTTGCTATGATCCCTTTGAAATGAACTTTGATATGACTTTGCTTTGAACCCTTCAGTTTGAGAACCAAGCCACTATTTGTTTCCTAGCCATGAAGGTAACATGGCCGTGTCATTGATGCACCTTTGGCATGACTCATGTGTGGGTGAGTGATTTCTCACACCGTCCCCCATTTGATATTATATGTGCACTATGAAGATTATTATTTGTTTAAGGGGCGTATGGATGCATCCTAGATTTGTTTTGTATTCGATGGATTATGACATTATGATATTTGGATATTTGGTGACTGATGTTTGGGTGCAATCCACGTCTTTCACATTTGGAGCTCGCTACTCCATGGTTACTATGATATGATTTGTTTGGGCTTGGTAATTAGACTTGATTCGATTTTCTGATTCACCTTACCTTACCCTATGATTTGATATTCTGATTTGTCTTACCTTATATTTGTATCCTTTTGATCATGTATTGTGATATCCTTTGTACCCTGTATCGTATCCTTTGATTTCCGTTATCTTTTGCATTCGATTATATATATCTGTTCACTGGGCTTTGTAAGCTCAGCCGCATTTTCTTTTCCTGCGGCAGGTATCTAAGCTAGAAGCTAGGGTTGCTTTCAGGCCATGAGTGCTGAGTGTGGACTTACCCTAGAGATCTTAGTTTTGATATATGAATTGTTTCTTTCAAAACATTGTTATTTCGTTTAGATATGTCTATCTTTGAAGAACTTATGTACCTTAAGTCGTGTTGACTTATTATCCTTTGGTTATTTATTTAAGACTTCCGCTGTTTATGCTTGTGTTATGATTGTGTATGCTTTTGCTGTCACACCATATTTGTAATACTTCTACCCTTCTGGGTCGGGGCGTTACAATACCCTTAAGATAAAAACATTTCCCAGCTGATAGTCACCATACCCCATAATCCTTGCAATATGGTCGTTCCTGAATCTAACAGTACCCAGAAATTTACCGACAAAGTTCATGAGCTGAGAGTGATTCCCTGTTATGTGTTTCGAACATCCAGAGTCCACATACCAGAGTATAATCTGGACAACCTGTCATGACAAGAGAAGAAGACGATGGAATATCTATTACATTGGATCCCCAAGTTTGATTCGGTTCCGAGTGGTTAGCATTTTTAGATTCTACAATCTTAGCTTTTTTACTCAAACCTATGGTTTTAACATTTTTGGGTTTCCCGTAATAGACTTTAATCTTTAGTTTTTGTATTTCATCTGAGTGGGAAGTGGTTTGCCTAGAAGGCACAACATTAGTTGTGGTGAACCTAGTTAAAGGGCACGGATTACCAACTAGAGTAAAAGTTTTGCCTGTTGGTTTCCACTTATATCCTACTTCAGTGAATATATGACCCATAGGCTTCCAAATATTTTGCTTTTTATGTTTCTTAGCAGATTTAGAACGGCTATTCTCTTTGTGCACAAAATCAAGAAGACATTTATCATGAACATCATCGAACATAGATTTATTACAAGAAGCACATAGAATTTCAAAATTCGCATTTGATAGAGAATGCTTAACATCAACATCACAAAAAGGTTTAGCAACACGATTCAATTTATTAACTTTCCTAGGTTGGGCTTCTACGTTATTCTTCTTGTTCATACTTGGTGTTTACGAGATCCTATCATTCTTTTTATTGCCTGGAGGCTTTGATCCGCAATTACTAGTAGAACACTTCACTCCTGTAGAAGACAACACAGGTGTGTTAGAATCTGATGTTTTAGAAGACTCTACCTGTTGAGTCTTGCTCGAGGATGTGATGGGTTCAGCAAACCTAACTTTCTTGACATTGTTCATTGGTGTGACAGCAATCTTCTTAGAACTAGGTGTTATCGCATTAGGGCACGTATCTTGAACATATACAAGCAACTCCTGAATTCTTGTGGCATACTTACAGGCAAAGTCTAACTCACTATCTAATGGTTGTTTTGCCTTAGCTAGTTCGACTATTTCCCGAAGAATATTAGCATTTTCTTGAGTGTGCTTAATATAGTCTATGTGAGCTTCCCTATTTTGCAATAACCTAGGAGGCAACGGTACTAAATCAAGCTTGAACATGCTTGGAGCAATAGTGGTGGCAGATGGTATTTGTGAAGCATTTTCAACAATTTCTTTCCCTTTTAATTTTCGTAAATCGTTTTTTAATGATGTTATCACAAAAACCTTGTCTTGAATTTGAGCTTTTAAATCCTCATTTTCCACAGATTTTAAGTTCAGTTTGTTAATTAAAGAGTCACACTGTTCTTTATGACGAACACGTGTCTGTTTGATTGAGTCAAACTGATCTTTAAAAACCTGTTTCACATGATTAATTTCATTCCAAAGTTGCTCGTTTTCTGAAAGTAATGTTGCCACACTATTCTCCATTTCCTCATTTATGGGCTCAAGATCACATTTCTCATGATGAACATTCTTTTCCTTAGTATTCTTTTCCAAGGATTTGATGGTATCCTTCAACTTACAAATGGTCGTGTCTTTGTCTTGCAGCCGAGCTTTCAAATCATTGATTACAAAATATTCTGGAATTTCCACATCATTTTGACTAACATACAATTTATCATTTTGAAAAACTTCTTGTTTTAATTGCATTGATAGTTCGAGAGAAATACAATGTTTTCAAGTTGTGAATGATTTTTTAAAAGATCACTATATGTTTGTTTTGATTTGGAAAGCTCAACATCAAGATTCAAACACGTTTCACACAAGTTACACTTTTGCAAATTCATATTCACAGAATCGTTATTCAAAGACATAGAATTCATCATAGTTAACATTACATCTTGAGACATGATTTTTTGGAGGAGTCGATCATTTTCCAAAAGAATTTCTTTCTTAGCAATTTCTAAACATTTTTTATCAACTGAAAACTGTTGAACAGCCGTTTCCATTTGGTCAAAAACTGTTTGTACTTCTATTATTTCATTTAGAAGATCTTTATCAAACACATTGAAGATGTCTTTTAAAGATTTTAGAAATGGAATAATTTCATTGTTGAAAACAGCTTTTGTATGTTCAAACCCCCATTCACACTCTTCAAGGACACTAGGTGTAGTCCTCTTCTTTAAGACTTGTATTCACCAAACTCACCTTAGGTAGTTCACTAGGAACATCCACTATGACAGGTGGTGTGACAGAAGGTTCAATGGAAGGATTGGATATACGTAACCAAAACGCTCGTTCAGCCGATAATTCTTGTTGTGGAGTAAAACATTTCCCAAAATCTTCAGTTAGTCTATTTAACTTTTCATAATCAATAGGTTTATGAGAAATGTTTTGTTTAACAGTTTCTGGATCCTTTGCTTTTTCAAACATTTTTTATTGACTCTCTTCTTCCAAAATCAATGTTTCTTCATCATCAATCACATGCATAGCAACATGAGTATTAGATATAACAACACCATCATACAAGGTTGGTTTTATCCACTGAGCTTTCTTAAGGTAAAACGGATTTTGATAACCTAGAGCTTGTTTGTGTGTATTATCATAAAACACTTGTGGATTAGTTAGCATATGCACTGTCTGAGCAGATTGACCCACTTTACAAATGATATTATCGAGTTCCTTAATCTTCTTTTCCAAATCAATTTCAGTTTCCATATATTTATTTTCCTTTTCTTTGGATTCATTTTTTAAAACAATAAGAGTTTGCAAAACAGACTCTTTTTCTTTGATTTGTTTAGAAAGATTTTGCTCAAGTGAGTCAATTTGTTCTTTGAGTGCAAGTTTTTGTCTAATCATATCATCCATTTGAGAATCAATCATTTTTTCACGACTACTTAAATTAATATTAAGACGTTGTTCAAAAGTCTTGACCCTTTCCTTATATCTCTCTAGCTCAACGGTTATTGATTCATTATTTTGGTCCTTATTAGCCTTTTCCTAATTATTTACATGATTAATCATTTGTTCGGACATTTGTTCAATCACAGATAAAATCATTGAATCTTGTTGTGCTTGCAAATTAGTATCTTGAACATTTGCCTGTTGTGTTTCTTGCAAATATTAAGAATATGGAATGATATTGCTATCACTAGATATCTCGTTATCTGTAAAATCCATAACTGGTGATTGTTCAAAATCCTGCAATGCAAGCATACTTTGGTTATCCATATCATTGAGATAGGTTTCAGAATTTGATACCTCTGAGATAATATCAGAACCATAGTTGGAAATGTTGGCCATATGAACCGTTTGTGCATTTGAGAGATCATCACAATCAGAATCATAAGTATCGAGATCCTTTGTCTGGAAAGCAGCATTGTGAGGAATGACTGTCTGAGCTTGACTTGCTGGAATTCCTGGATCTGCAAGAAATGCGAGTTGCTCCTCATCTAATAGTTGTCCAGCTTCCTGAGCTTCTACTAACATTGGTTTCTCCTTATACCATGCAACATTCCTTGGTCGCTTAGGCTGAGTGCATTGCCTAGCCATATATCTTTCACCTTGGCAGTTGTAGCATTTAACAATTCTTGCCTGCCCAGTTGTAGTATTTCCCCTTGAACTTGTAGCATTGTTCTTATAAGGAGTACCAGAATAATTTTGCCCTTGTCTCCCCTGAACTTGTTGCACTGTAACCCTGCCATCTTGAATAGTGGCTTGGTTTCTTAGATTAGAGGAAGTTCTGAGCTGATTATTGATAGTTGGAAACCTTGAAGAAGCTACAGCCGTTAAAAAAGCCATTGCTTTATTGAGATAAGCAATTGGATCATCTCCAGGAGAAAACACAGGAACTGCAAAACTTGAGTCTACAAACGGTGTCTCAGCTATAAGTTGTGTAGGGGCTTGAGGTGATTGATAAGCAACTTAAGGAATTACTTATGGAACAGTTAAGGTTTGATGATTCATTTGAGACTGAAATGTATGTGATGGTTGAATGGATGAATGATTTAATTGAGTTTGTGATGGATAATGAGATGAGTATTGTTGATTGGGTTGAATTGATCCATATTGTGATGGTGAAAACTGTTATGATGGTGAAAACTGTTGTTGAAGTTAAGGATTGTTGTGGGATGATTGATAAGGGTTGAAGTGAGGTGGTGTCATCTGCTGATTTGCAATGAATGCAAGTGGATCTTGGTGACGTTCACGCATAATACGTACTTCATTTGCATGGAGTTCGTGTTGTTCAAGATATGCATGAAGTTGATCAAAGCTGTAGGTATGCAAATCTTTAACTAGCTTGACATCAGTCACAAACTTACTCTATTCAGGTGGAAGACTGTTTAAGAACTTAGTATTAACTTGAAATTGCTCCATGTTCATCTTGTAGATGTTCATATCGTTAATCAGCTGAGTAAATCGCAAGTAATACGTATGAAGTGATTCCCCCTTGATGTGAGTAAACTTATCAAATGCATCATACAGTTTACATTCTCTTTCCTGCTTTGTCAAAGATGTACCTTGCATTAGTAATTAAACTCTCTCCCATAAATCTTTAGCAACTCTGTGATGATTCACAAGTGAATAGATATCAGCAGGAAGACCTTGAAGAATGATATTGGTAGCCTTCATATCACAATCAGCTTGAATTTTCTTAGCAGCAGATAATTCAGCATATTTCTTTGTTCTGATCACACCGTTCTCTCAACTGTAGGCCAAAATGAGAGGACCATGTTCAACTAATTCAAGTATCATTCTTCCGTGTTCTCTATTTTGCATGTATAATTCCATTCGACTTTTCCAAGAATCATACAGGTCTTTGTCCAACATGGGTGGACAATTGTCAGCACCCGAGAGTATCATGTACTCGGCAAGAGTATTCTTTTGTCCAAGTGAAATCATTGGATCTATTTTAATATGATAAGATTAAAATGATCAAACAGTGATTGGAGGTTGTTGTGTTAAAGTGAGTTTTGATTAATGAATTTTGAGTCTTATGGAATACACGAGATTTTACAATTCTTGATAAAACCGAGAAAAAACAAATCTAAACGGGATTTTACAAATCAAAGAACAACCGTATAATTCACTTAACAAACATGTATAGTTTTCCTTAGAAAAGCGTATAAATCACCCAAGCAAAACGTATAAATCACCTTCACAAAGGAGTGTATAAATCGCCTTTGTAAAGGATTATGTATAAATCGCCCTTGATAATTGAGTGTGTATAAATCTCCTGACTAAAAATACATGTATAAATCGCCTTTGTTATTACACACGTATAAATCACATTTGTTATCACACACGTATAAATCTCCTTTGTTATTACACACGTATAAATCGCCTTTGTTATTACATACGTATAAATCACCTTTGTTATCACACACGTATTAATCGCCTGAAGACAAATACGTATAGATCGCCTGACTTATAAACGTGTATAGATCGCCTGAAGGAAAACGTGTAAAGATCGCCTGAAGGAAAACGTGTATAGATCGCCCAATACACTACGAAACTCAAAAATCAAAAATCTTAAAAAGACACACTTTTTGACGTTTTTACCCGATTTTTCTTGTACAACTTAACTATCTAAGACTATTAGAACCTTAAAAACACAAACTTTAACGTTTTTGACATGAAAAATTTGAAATCAAGATTCTTGGTACAAAACCCTATTTTTAACTAAAAAAACTCAAAAAGAGGATATTCTTTTATGGTTTTTGAAAGATTTTCTTGTACTTCTAGTCTATACTAAGATAAATAAGCAAGAAAGTTATGATCTTTATGGTTTTTAAACCCTCAAACGGTGAAAACCTTTTGAATGAATCGAATCAAAACACGCCTAGAACGAGTAGAAGAAACGCACAAAAAACCTACACAAACACCCTATGGCTCTTGATACCAATTGTAGAATAATCTTATCACAAGTATGGAATGATTCAGATGAACACTTAGAGAGAGAAATAAAATAGAAATATTAGCTTAGTGAAAATGTGACAAATGAACAACCAACACCCTCTCCAAGCTATGAAGAGGGTTTATATATCCCAACCAAGGCCGGCCATGGACCCTTAGTGAGCTTGTCCATGGGCCTTTGGCCCGATTAGCTTATTATCTTAACTTAACAACTTACTACGAGCTATGACTGACTATATTGGTAGTGACTGACACTTTTTTGTATTTTTAACAACTCCTTTTTACATATCATACCTAAGGACGTTCTAATCTAACTATTAGAGTGTCCCTGGGTAGATCCCTCCGGTTCTGGCTGGATCATGGAATGAATACCTATCCTTAACCACCTTATAACTCCGATAAGTAAAGTAGATGGCCGGTCTTTGGGTATTGTTCTCCTTGCATTAAAACTATTTGGAAAATTCAATCAAGGTACTTGTGATATACATCAAAACATTTGTACCTCGATAGTTTGAATTTTTTCATAAATGCTTTCCCTCAACACATGCTTTGATAACCGAAATAGTTTAGCATGGTTAGGGTGGAGAATACACTTGAGTC
>BQNB010069436.1:0-33490 GCA_026074375.1 Tanacetum coccineum | reverse complement strand
GATTTGAAAGCGGATTCAGAAAATGATAATGAAAAAATCATGCCTTTACTTCCACCACCTGAGCCTACGGTCGGTTATTTTGATGATTTAGACTTCTTTAAAGATTTTGACAATGAATTTCCAGCCATTGCTTACAATGATGCTCCTACATCTAAATCAGAATCGTTAACTAAACCGATTTTAAACCCTTAACATATCGGTGAGTTTGATTTAAATGATGAAACATCATTGTCCAAATATGATGAAGAGGAAAAAAACGATTTTTATACTTTAATGATCTATTCCCTTTCAACATTATTCAACCCGGTGAGTTAAAGTCGAATAAGGACAATGATGATAAAATCAATATTAAACAGTCTTCGAGGGGTGATGTAATAAATACTGATGATGGTGCCTATGCACAAAGGTCAAATAAGCTTTTAGAAACAAGTCATGATACATCTAATAATTTTTTCAAAACTGAAACTTTTATCAAGGAATTAAATTTTAATATCATGACTTGGAATCATCTTAACAAAGGGATGTCATTCATTTTCCTAATCAAGAATTTGTATGTGCCATTTAGTATCCCGTTTGACCCCAAATTGTTTTATCAGGATGGGATTAAATTAGGGCAAGTAAAACTTAAAGACTTTTCTGTAAACAAAAGTTCTTGCCGGGAGACTACCCGAAATTTATCTTTCTGTTATCGAGTCTGTCTTCCCAAACTGTCTATACGGCCTATCCAAACCCTATGGATACGGCGTATTGACCTTCTGGATGTTATCCAGTCTTTATTTTCAACACAGTCTATACGACGTATTCATTAAATGAATACAGCGTATACAGGTATCAATACGGCGTATCCTTGGGTATGGATACGACGTATCGACTTCCTGTACAGTTTTAGGTTATTATTTCGAGTCTAACCAAACGAATACACCAGAGATGGAGTTGCACTTGTTTTTTATGCTTAATACAAGACCTTCTGCACAAAAAATAAGTCATGCAAGTGTCAACGATAAAAGAAGGGAAGCTAAAGGGTCTCTTCCTAAGCACAATCTCTCATGCCCAACTCCCTCTAGTTACCTGCCATAAGAAACATGAAAAGAATACGGATTCTGAGCTAACGCCAGATGAAACGGATATAATGATAATGAAATAATAAACATAAGTCCTGGATAGGAAATATAATTAGCAGCGGAAAGAATTCTTGAGTGTCATGAGGAACTGGAGATAGAAATATGTCATGAAGAATAGAAATGACATGTAAAAACCATGGGTGATAGATGTAACTGTATAATGGAAATGTCATAGGTAGCATAACATAGCAATTAAGAGGTTTGCCCACGAGTCTCCATTCAATCATACACAATAATAACGTGCATACATGCATAAAAGTAGAGGGGAATGCCTCAACATGTAATAGTAGGGGTGACCTCTTAAAATATAATGGGTGGAGGGTATCATACTCAACGTGATGGGATGTAGAGCAATACCAACCAATCACATGAAACGTATAAACATGTAAACTTAGGATGCCACCATACGCCTCCGACAATAAAATGGCCAGACATGAAATAAAGTAACATGAAAAGGTCGCCGCGTGAAATCAGCTCTCATCGCGAAAGAGTCATGGACACAGGCTGCCTCAAGTGTCAGGTCATGGTTACCTCCTATAACTAGGTGGTAAGTCATAAATAATGGTCCATGCATTTTTATATAGCCTCGGGAAGTGGACATGAAATAAACATGGAATAAATCATGGCAAAATTTAGAAATGGGGAAGCATAGCAGTTCTGGGGAAATGAATCATGAATAGAAGGAATGTCCTTACTGAAAGGACGGAATATCCGTACCTGGACAATGAAGCAGTGAAAGGAAGAAAACAGAAAGGTATTACTCCGTCTTCACGCGTGCTACATGATAAAGAGCTTGTATAAGTTACTTGTGCATGATTTAAGTTTCTTTCTATTTTTAGTATCTTTCCATTTTTGGCAGCTTTCTATTTTTGGTAACTTTCCTTGATTAGCATACTTGTATGTTTCTTGGATTATTGGATACCATGATTTGTATCTTGTTATACTTGGTATTCTAAAAGTAGTAACTTTCCTTATTTAGTAAGTTTCCAAAAATAGCAGGTTTCTATAAATAGCAGCTTTCTAAAAATAGCAGGTTTCCATAAATAGTAACTTTCTAAAAATAGCAGGTTTCCATAAATAGTAACTTTCTAAAAATAGCAGGTTTCCATAAATAGTAACTTTCTAAAAATAGCAGGTTTCCATTTCTGTGTCTTGGATTAATAATAATCTATTTTAATTAGTTAGATAAATCATGTTATTTAATATGTTTTGGTTATAATTGGTAATTAATTATAATCGGGGACATAATGTCATTTTCATGATTTCAAGGGTAAAATTGTAGTTCATTCAAGTTTAAGGGTCTAGAATGTCATTTCCATAAATTAGGGGTCAATATTGCCCTTACTGAACGGTTTTAAGGTTCAAACGAAAATTTATTACATGTTAAGGTTTTAAGAGGCACTTGGGTATATTATATAAAATCCCCGTCGGGTCACAGTTATTATTACAAAATACCGGTCATGAATCCCTATACTTACATTGCCGAGCCATTGGGCCTCGACTTTGTCTACTTCTTGGCCTACGCACACACAAAACATCCTCTAGGCTTATGAACAAAGAGCCATGGCCTCGGTTGGACTCTTGGGCTACACGGCCGCAGTACTACAACAATATCAAGCCCGAAACAAACTAGCTCTAAGCCCACACACTTAAACCGAACCCTAACATAAGCCCCATATGGTACACACGAAAAATCATTTAAGCCAATTAGGCCATATATCAACGAAAATCAGTTAAGCTTAAGCCCATATTGAAAGCCGAATTTTTAAAGCTATGTTATCCATTTTCTTGTCAAATATTAAGCCTTAACCTCATATTTAAACCAAAAGAGTTTTAAGTTATAAGCCACTTTTATACGCTGAAAATTATAAGTCATAAACCCACATGTGTGCCGAAAACATATACATGAGTTTATATATATGTGTATGCCGAGTACTAGGTACTCGCTTGGTTTTTCTTTTGTCCCAACTTCACCGAGCATGATTGCAAATAACCCATTCGTATGTGCGAGTACCCCTGAGGTACTCGCTTGTTTGGGGTTCGGTTATAGTCCCAACGAAAAGCACCTTATGTCAAATATCTATGCCGAGCCCATAGGGGTCTCGGTCTTGTTTTTCTTTGGCCAGGTTACTCGCATACCATCTAACAAGTGACCGAGTACCCATTGGGTCTCGGTTATTGTTTTCCTTTTCGTCTTTGGTCAATATTCGGGGAACATGATTCATAATAATAAACAATATATATATGCCAGTCCCCTAGGGGGTCTCGGCTTGGTCTTGGCTTGCTTAAAACCCAACGACAAACACACCCCCATATCAAAACATGTATGCCGAGCCCATAAGGTCTCGGCTTGTGTTTCTACGTCCAAACCCCAAACGATAACAAACCCTCATGTCCTTCCATTATATATGCCGAGCCCCATAGGCGTCTCGGCTTGTCCCTTCCTTTTTCCCTTGATTTAATTTGTAAATTCTTATTATTTCATGAAGGATTCATTTTTCATGCATGCAATATAATTTAGAAAAAAAACGATGGGAAGGTTTTAATGGGGTTACGATTAGGGGATGGATCGAGGATGGAATAGAGGTAGAAAACACTATGATTTCACGAACAAAGATCGAAAACTCCTTCCTTCTTTCTTGTGGGATGCCGCCGGCTTATAGAAATTTTTAGGGTTTCTTATTTTGAATTCTTGTAACAATAAATGAGATAAAATCTAGTTCCCTGGAATTAATAGATAGGGACATGGGCTTGGGCCTTTAAAATTGGACTTGGGCCTTTTCTTTTCTTGTGCATTGCCGAAATCTCCATGAGCCCAAAAGAAGTTTGTAGTTTTATTTTTATGTCATATTTCGTACCTTCGTGTGTTCATGATTCGTAGATTTTAATTTTGTGCGTTAACTTGTCATGATATTAGATTCATAGTTTCTTGTCGTGTATTTTATTGTTCTAAATTTTTAAATGGTTATGGTATTTTCTTGTGGGTTTTTACACTCTTCCCCCCTTAAAGAATAATTCGTCCTTCGAATTAGAAACATGTGATACGACTGAAAAGAACATACAGATCATGGTTGAAAATGGGAGGTTAGGGAAGTCCGTATGGGACTCATCGTGTTTCCAGTGGCTTCCCGTGCAGGATGATTCCCCAATGGATTTTAACGAAAGGAATTGTCTTTTTCTCTTGACTCTGACTTGACGGTCTTAGAATTTGACTCAGGATCTTTGCCGTGTAAGATAAATCTTCATGGATTCTGACAAAAGGGATACGATGACAACGTGGAGAATGATGATACTTGTAACATCTGAGTAAAGATACGTGAAATACGTTTGTGAACATGAGAGAGTTGGGGATGGAAAGCAACGATAAGAAACCTCTCTCCACGCGTTCAAGAATTTCAAATGGTCCTATTAAAACAGAGGGCTAAGCTTGCCCTTTATACCAAAAACGCCTGACTCCTGTGTAGGTGTTACTTTCCAGAATACAAGTTTCCAGGCTAAATTTCTAACAAATCTGCGATGCTTGTCGGGCGTAACTTTTCTGAGTTGTCTGAGCTTCTTTAGGCTTTTCCCCTGGATAGACAGCGACTTCTCATTGGTCACCTCAATCTTCTCTGGGCCCGCAAGAACCCGTTCACCAAAATTGAACCCAAAGATAGGGAGGCACGAAATTTCCTGCCGTTAACATCTCTAAGGGAGCGCCACTTGATACTGGCATGCAAACTGTTATTATATGCGAAACTCGACCTAAAAGATGTTATTAGTCATCCCACTTTCCTGTCCAATTCTAATGCTCAATGAACGTAAACATGTCCTACAGTGTCGGAATCGTACGTACTGACTGCGTCTGTCTCTGGATGAAATGCCGTATCTGAACTTGAGCCTGGTCCCAAGCAGTTCTGTAATCTTCCAGAAAGAAATGTGACGTGAAACGTGGATCTCTATCGGATATGATTGCTGATGAGTACCGTTGGGTTAATCGCACGATTTCTTGGCTAGGACCATCTCTGCCAATCTAATGATGGAAAAATCCTTGACGAATAGGAAGGAAAATGCGCTGTCTTGGTCAAACGATCAACGAAAACCCACGATAGCGTCGATGCTTTCCTCTGAGACGTGGTAACCCTGTAACGAAGTCCATAGATGTTTTCGTCCATTTCCAAACTGGAATCTCTAATGGTTGTAGTAACCCACTTGCACGTGATGCTCGATTCTTAACTTTGCTGACAGACTTAAAACCTTTGATCGACTGTGCTACAGCTGTTTCATACCACTCCACCAGAAGATGTTGCTAGAGATCATGATACATCTTTGTCGAACCCGAATGAATAGAAAAGGAGTAACTATGAGCTTCGGTCATCAAAACCATCTCGAAGTGCAGGATCTTCTAGGTACAACAAACTTAGTGCCCGTTCAATAGACTGCCGATCATATCAACACTGAAACTCGGTACTGCTTGTCTAAATTCTGCAATGATTGCCCAGATTTCACCGTCGTCCTTATGAGATGCATTAATCTGAGAAATTAGTTAGGCTCAAACCCTCAGATAGCAGAAAACATTCTGTCAACGAAAAAAACATATACTCTATGTCTAACGTGCCAGGATCACAAAATAATCTCCTCTTCTACTTTGATGCCAGCAATCATACCTGATTTCCTACTTAACGCGTCAGCCACCACATTTGCTTTCCCCGGATGATACTGAATGTTGGTGTCATAATCCTTTAGTAACTCTAACCAACGTCTCTGTCTCTATTTTTTCTCGCTGATTGTGAAAATAAACTTGTGAATTTATATGATCAGTGAAAATGTCACATGATTCAGCAATAAAGGTCTAGTGGTCTCCAGATTTTAAGAGCGAAGACAACAGCTGCTAATTCTCAGGTCATGGGTAGGATTATTCACACTCATAAGTTTAGCTGTCGTGTATGCATAGGCAATCACTTTCCCATGTGCATGAGTACACTACCAGACCTTTCTTTGAAGCATCATAATAATCTGAAATTCCACCTGAAACGGAGAATGGGAGAGTATGAATAGGTGCGGAGACTAAACGTGTTAAGCTCTTCAAAAGCTCTTCTCTCGCTAGTCGTCCCAAACAAAACTTCCTCACCCTTTCGGCATGAGCTTAGTCAAGGGTGTAAGCGACAGTCGTGAAAACCCATCTACAAATCTGCGGTAGGTACATAGCATGTAATCCGAGGGAAAGAAAACTCCTTACTTCAGTCAGGACGTCGGGTCTTGGCCCGTAGTTATTCAGCCTTCAACTTAGCAGGATCATTGGTAATCCTTCTGATGAGAAATATGTGAACCCAGAAAAAAAGCCACTCTACTCAACAAATTCGCTGGAAAACTTGGCATATGTTTCTCTTGTCGTAAAGATCTGTAAAACAGTGCGTCAGATGGTCTCATGTTCTCTTTAGATTTAGAAAAAAACCTGAATATCATCGTATGGAATATGATTGACGAACTTGTCTTAAGGAATTTCATGAAAGATTCGGTTCATCAAGTCCATAAACACAGTTGTTGGAAGCATTCGTGAGACCAAAAGGCCAATAACCAGGAATTCATTGTGGCTATAAACGTGTACGAAATCAGTCTTGGAAATATCTACTCTTTCACTCGTAAACTGAACTGGTAACCGGATCTTAATTCTATCTTGGAGAAATGCTTGCACCTGAAGCTGATCGAATAAATCGTCCATACGTTTGGAATGGGGATATACGATTACGGATTAGTGATCTTGTTTAATTCACGGTAGTCGATGCAAATCTCATGCTACCGTCTTTTTCTTGAGAAACAAGACTGGTGCACCCTTGGCGATACCCACTTGGGCGGATAAAAAACTCGCTAAAACAACTCTTGCAACTGATCCTTAAACTCTTTCAATCTTCAATCGGAGCCATGCGATAAGGGGCCTTGCAGATGGGGCTCTGCTCCTGTGATTAAGTCTAATGTTGAATCAACATCGCGAATGGGAGAATTCCTGGAAGTTCTTCTGGAAATACGTCTATGAAATTCGGGGAAGGAAACAATTGCTGATCATGTTAAAGAACATCTGAAGTCGTGTCTTGAATATTAGCTGGGAAACCTTCACAAGCCCGTGTGTAATAGATTATCGTTGCTTTAAAGCTAGAAATGATTTTCATGCTTTTCCCGGTAGGGAACCATGATAAATAAAATTCAGGAGTACTGAATATTGCAGCTAATATAACACGACCGGGAATGACAGTCTATCGTAAAGCATGGTGCGCTGTATAACCAGTCATACCAGTATTATATCAAAACTCACACATGTCTAAAGGTCAAAGACGCATTAAATGAACGGATCATGTCATTAAACTGTAGTGGAAGGTCTCTATACACATGGGTAATAGTGCGGAGAAGTCTTTCCATGGGGGTCGGTTATACTAATAACATGGTCAAGTGTACAGGTGTCATGTAAAAACATGAAGCAAACTTTGTAGATATCACAGAATGTGTTGCACCCGTATCAAATAAAACAAATACTGCACGTCCGAAAATAAATAATGCACCAGTGATGGTACCTGTAGCATTAGCAGCCTGGTCCTGAGTCAGCGCAAAGACGCGGCCTGATGCGTCTGGCTTCTTGTCAGCATGACCAGACGAACTAGCCCCCGTGTTCTTCTTGCAATCTCTCTGAAGATGACCAGCTTGACCGCACTTAAAACAAGTACCTGCAGCACGACGACACTCTCCTGGGTGTCTACGTCCACATGTGGTGCAGACAGGGTAAGTATAACCCTCGGACGGTGCCTTGTTTTGCTGGGAACCAGAGTTGGTAGCTCGGTGGGACTGCTGACCCCTGTTCCGTTGGTCGCGTCCAGCACCAGAGTTCCTGTCATTTTAACGTGATGTTAGATTTATATCATAGAGCAGATGAGGATGATAAAGATTAAAGATTGGACCTGTTGTTGTCACGGAAGTGATTGTTGCTATTGTTGTTACGGTAGTTAAACATAACGCTAGGGCCTGTCTGACCCATGACGGTCATTCCTCTGGTCATGACCCCGGTGACTATTCTGCTGATTAGACGACTGATGCTGGTCCCCACTCTTATGCCTGAAGAATGATTGGGTGGTACATGTTATAAAGGTAGAAAGATAAAACGTGGAATAGGTCGCAAAATTTAATTACTGAAGGTTTACCTCTTGTCTGATCGTTCAGGCCTGTCATAATCATCCCTGTCTCGGAGGGGATGCTCAAAAGTTGCTGAGCAGCATCTGCCACACTTGAGGCAACATCAGTAAACTCCATGCATAGGATACGGTCAGCTTAGGATCGACTTGTGAAGGACCCCAACGAAAGTTCTTGCATGACTCCTCTGCAGTGCCGCAGCCTGCCCAAGAAATCCAGCTTTACGGATATAAAAGTGCATAAACTCTTTACTGCTCTCGCCTGCCCATTGGCGAAGAGAGTGGTGATACTCTCGATTTAAGTGCTCTTGCTCAGCTAGAGGGAAAAATTGGAGGAAGAACAACTCCTGAACATCTGCCAATGACAATGTGAGAATCCGGCTTATCCTCCTTTGGCACTGCTTGTAGGCTTCCACATGCTAGCGCGTCACCCTCAAACTTATAAACGGCTAACATTGCCTTAAACACATCATCACAACCCATTACATCAAAGATCTTCTCCATGTGAGAGATCCAGTTCTCAGCATCAACTGGAGTTACCGCCTTCTCGAACGTACGGGGCTTTTGCTTGTTGAAGCGTTCCAGCCAGGTATGAATAGTGACTGGTGGAGGATTTCCACCTGAGCCACTAGCACCATTTCGGTACTCTTCACGAACTTGTTCACGGATCTGTGGAAGCATATCAGTTACGGCTGCCTGGACAGCTGCAGCGAGTTCAGCATCTGTACGTGTGTTCACCATCTGGACAATAAAAAAATATTTTAAAGGTTAAGCGGTTAAAACGGTCAAAACATGAATGAAGGAAGTCGATTCCTGAAGGAACCATATATTCTACCCAAATCCTACAGGGTCAAAGTTTTTGAGCCTACAGGTCGAAAGCTGAGCTCTGATACCTCTAATTGTAACACCCCTCTCTGATGAGGTATCACTTCTCTAACACATGGCGTCATATCAAGCATAAAAGGCTAAAACATATCTGATAAATAACAGGTGAAAGCGGGTGGAAACAAACATCGGCTCCCATTATGAAGTTTAACATGCGTAAATGTAAAGGAAGTTTGAAGAACAAAATGTGTCCAAAACATAAGTCATGCAAGTGTCAACGATAAAAGAAGGGAAGCTAAAGGGTCTCTTCCTAAGCACCATTCTTCATGCCCAAACTCCCTTCTAGTTACCTGCCGTTGCCGTAAGAAACATGAAAAGAATACGGCTGAGCATAACGCTCAGTGAACGGATATAATGATAATGAAATAATAAACATAAGTCCTGGATAAGGGAAATATAAGCAGCGGAAAGATTTCATGAGTGTCATGAGCGGAACCTTGGAGTAATATGTCATGAAGAATAGAATGGAACATGTAAAAATGGTTGTATTAAGAGGTAACTGTATAATGGAATGTCATAGGTAGCATAAATAGCAATAAGGGTTTGCCCCGAGCTATATAATCTTAACACATAATAACGTGCAACATGCATAAAGTAGAGGGGATGCCTTCAACATGTACTTAGTGGGGTGACCTCTTAAAATAAAATGGGTGGAGGGATCAACTACACGTTGATGGGATGTAGAGCACACACCAAACCAATCACATGAACGTAATAAACATGCTCAAAAATAGAAAGCACCCATACGCCCGAATAAAAAGGACCAGCTGACATGAAATAGTAACATGAAAAGGGACGCCGCGTGAAAATCACTATCAACGCGAAAGAGTCATGACATCAGGTGCCTTCAAGTGTCTATGGTCATTGGTACCTCCATAACTAGGTGGTAAGTACATAAAACATGGTCATGTCATATATATATAGCTCGTGCAGTGGAAGTGGGACATGAAAATAAACATGGAATAAATCATGGACCTAAAATTTAGAAATGGGGAAGCATAGCAGTTCTGGGGAAATGAATCATGAATAGAAGGAATGTCCTTACTGAAAGGACGGAATATCGTTTTTTTTAATTTATTTATTACCTGTCTTTTACTTACTTTGTTAATTTTTATTTTTTTCTTATACTATGTTTATTTTATTAGTTTTTTATTTTATTTTATATATTTTTAGATATTATTTTTTTACCTGGGACAATGAAAGCAGTGAAAGAAGGAAAAACAGAAAGGTATTTACTCGTCTTCACGCGGTACATGATAAAGAGCTTGTATAAAGTTACTTGTGCATTGGATTTAAGTTTCTTTTATTTTTAGTATCTATCCATTTTTGGCAGTTTCTATTTTTGGTAAACTTTCCTTGATTTGCATACTTGTATGTTTCTTGGAATATTGATACCATGATTTGTATAATTGTTATACCATGGTTTCTAAAAGTAGGTAATCTTTCTCTTATTTAAGTAAGTTCCAAAAAATAGCAGGTTTCTATAAAATAGCACTTTCTAAAAATAGAGCAGGTTTCCATAAATAGTATACTTTCTAAAAATAGCGGTTTACATAAATAGTAACTTTCTATAACATTGAAGTTCTCAATAAATTAGTATTTTCTAAAAATAGCAGTGTTTCCATTTTTCTGTTTTCTCTGGATTAATAATAATTATTTTTTTAGTTTGATTTAATTATGTTATTTAAATGTTTGGTTTATAATTGGTAATTAATTATAATTGGGGACATAATGTCATTTTCATGATTTCAAGGGTAAAATTGTAGTTCATTCAAGTTTAAGGGTCTAGAATGTCATTTCCATAAATTAGGGGTCAATATTGCCATTACCTGAAAGTTTAAGGTTCAAAACGAAATTTATTAAAGTTAAGGTTTTAAGAGGCACTTAGGGTAATTATATAAATTCCCGACGGTCACAGTTATTATTAAAAATACCCGGTCATGATCCCATACTTACATTGCCGAGCCCATTGGGCCTCGGCTTGGTCTTGGGCCTAACGCACACACAACAACATACCTCAAGCATGAACACCGAGCCCATTGGGCCTCGGTTGGACTCTTGGGCTACACGGCCCGTACTACAACAATAATAAGCCCGAAACAACTAGCTCATAAGCCCACACTTAAACCGAACAACCCTAACCATAAGCCCATATGTACACCGAAAATCATTTAAGCCAATTAGCCCATATATAACCGAAAATCAGTTAAGCCAATAAGCCCATATTTAAGCCGAAATTTATAAAGCTATGTATCCATTTTCTTGTCAAATATTAAGCCTTAACCTCATATTTAAGCCAAAAGAGTTTTAAGTTATAAGCCACTTTTATACGCTGAAAATTATAAGTCATAATCCCACATAGGGTCCTTGTGCCGAAAAACATATACATGAGTTATATATCATATGTGGTATGCCGATACAAGGTACTTCTACTTGGTATTTTCTTTGTCACAACTTACACGAACATGATGCAAATAACCATTCGTATGTGCCGAGTAACCTAGAGGTAACTCGGCTTGGTCTTGGTTAGGTTTAGCCAACGAAAAGCAACCTTTATGTCAACATATATATGCCGAGCCCCATAGGGGTCTCGGCTTGTTTTCTTTTGGCCAAAGGTTACTCGCATACCCATCCTAACAACATAAGTGCCGAGTACCCATTGGGTCTCGGCTTGTTTTCCTTTTCGTCTTAGGTCAATCGAACATGATCATAATAAAACATATATATATGCCGAGTCCCCTAGGGGGTCTCGGCTTGGTCTTGGCTTGCTTAAAACCCAACGACAAACACACCCCCATATCAAAACATGTATACCGAGCCCATAAGGTCTCGGCTTGTGTTTCTTCGACCACAACCCCAACGAAAACAAACCCCCATGTCCACCATATATATGCCGAGCCCCATAGGGGTCTCGGCTTGTCCCTTCCTTTTACCCTTGATTTAATTTGTATAATTCTTATTATTTCATGAGATTCATTTTCATGCATGCATAATAATTTAGAAAAAAAAACGATGGAAAGGTTTTCATGGGTTACCGATTACAGGGATGGATCGAGGATGGAATAGAGGTAGAAAACACTATGATTTCACGAACAAAGATCGAAAACTCCTTCCTTCTTTCTTGTGGGATGCCGCCGGCTTATAGAAATTTTTAGGGTTTCTTATTTTGAATTCTTGTAACAATAAATGAGATAAAATCTAGTTCCCTGGAATTAATAGATAGGGACATGGGCTTGGGCCTTTAAAATTGGACTTGGGCCTTTTCTTTTCTTGTGCATTGCCGAAATCTCCATGAGCCCAAAAGAAGTTTGTAGTTTTATTTTTATGTCATATTTCGTACCTTCGTGTGTTCATGATTCGTAGATTTTAATTTTGTGCGTTAACTTGTCACGATATTAGATTCATAAGTTTTCTTGTCGTGATTTTATTGTTTACTAAATTTTTAAATTTTATGGTATTTTCATGTGGGTTTTACACAGTCTATACGACGTATTCATTAAATAAATACAGCGTATACAGGTATCAATACGGCGTATCCTTGGGTATGGATACGACGTATCGACTTCCTGTACAGTTTTAGGTTATTATTTCGAGTCTAACCAAACGAATACACCAGAGATGGAGTTGCACTTGTTTTTTATGCTTAATACAAGACCTTCTGCAAGAAACGACAACATTGGTGGAGAATTTATAAATCTGGAAATCTCAAAGTGTTAGTCTTGAAATCTCAAGACGGCTATTCAACACATTTTTTTTGCTCAAGAACTCAACTTGGAGAATTATCACGAGCAAATCATCAGGGATTTTTCCGTTCTAATTATATTCTTCCTTATTATTCGTTATTTTATCTACACAACGAGGACGTTGTATAATTCAAGTGGGGAGATGGAGAATTAGAACGTACTTGTCTTCTTTTTTACAAAATAACATGCACTGTTCTTAAAAACGGTCAAAATTTAAAAAAATTTAGCATGACTTTTGTAAAAATCACTAGTTACATTACCTAGCGCACTATAACCCTTGATACATATTATGAGAATTAAGCCTATTCTGGGATAGCTCTCCATATCGTGTTTCATATGTCTGGACCAATAGGATCACAAATAACGTTCTGTCTTTGTCTTTGAATTATGAGCTTAGTTAGACCGGTAGGTGACCCGTTTATGTTATAGCAATCATGCTCTTAATTTACTTATAAAGATTGGAATAGTGGACTACCAGTATATAAAACACCGTCAAACAATAATTGGGTAAAGTCCCGTTGGGCTAGGGTTTTAACAGGATCACCACTGTTTTAATTCTCTAAGATAGATTATAATTAAACTAAAGGATGCTTTATGCGGATGCGTTTAATTATGACATGATTAATCGTGTCTAGGTCTTAGGATGATGTCCCGCCTAAGTCTTAAGAATGATATGCCGCTTCGAGATAAGTAAATCATTTCACTAAAACAAACAAACCAGCATTGAACCGGATTTAATATGGCTAATACAGTTTTCTATCATTTGGCTTGTACCGCTTTTCTATCTTCTAATCTTCCTCTTTTGTGTTTATTATGTATTGAATTGGTATTTGTTTCCACCAAACCTATGCCAGTCTCTCAGGCTGAAAACCCCCCATATCAATAGACAACGTACATAGCATAGGTTTAACCAGTAAATAAACTAATTAAAATACTGATAGAATATAGGATTAAATTACCACTCTTAGTGTTCGACACCCTACTTACCGCAAACTCCATCTTGACCGGGTATAGTGCTCGTTAAAGTGTTGTTTTAGCTTTGTCAGCTAAATATAAATTTAAAACTTGATAATCAATAATTGACCCTACACGATAGCACATCAGTACCTTTGCCTATGATGTTACCGCGTAAATTGCTTCCGAAAATGACGTTCCCTCCGTTATATGCTTTGTATGTAGAAAACAACTTCCGGTTACCCGTCATGTGTTTCGAGCATCCACTATCTTTAATCCACTCGTCGGGTTCCAAGTTTATTCCTAAGCATATCTCATTGGGTGCGTGAGCTACAAGACAAGTTTCATCTTTAGTCTTTTCTTCCTCATATTTGCCACTATCACTCCATGCTCCTCCAATAAAAGCTCTTTGATTATTGCTTCTTGGTGAATTTGGACATTCTCTGATGAGATGATTTAGATCTCCACATACAAAGCATTTTCTTTCACTTTTACCATTTTTATCATTTCTACTTCTTTAAAATGACTTTCTTTCGTCTCGTGGTTGTCTTACGAATCTTCATCGTCTTTTGAAGAATTTCTTGAATTCTTTTACGGCCATGGCGTATTCTTCATCTTCACTTTCGGATGTCGAGCTATCATCGTTACTAGATTCCTTTTTAGCCTTCAACGCAAGAGATCTACTTTGTTCTCTTTTGTCTTTGACTATTTCAGAATCTTTCTTAATTATTACTTCATAGACTTTCAAGTTTCCAATAAGTTCGGCAAGTGATAATGACGTCAAATCTTTCGACTCTTCAATAGCCATAACCTTTGCGCGCCATTTAGGATGAAGTGCCCTAAGAAATTTCCTAACATAATTCTTGCTAGAAAAACCTTCATCAAGTGCTTTTAGACTAGTAATAATAGTGTTAAATCTAGCAAAAGCATTATCTTTCGATTCCTCTTCCGAAATCGTAAATTGTTCATATTGTTGAACAAAAAGATCTATTTTATTATCTTTGACTTGGCTATTACCTTGGTGAGTGATTAACAAAGTATCCCACATTTCTTTTGCGATTTTTCACATAAAAATTCTTTCGTATTCTTTACGTGCCAAAGCATTATAGATTACCATTTTAGCTTTATTATTTTTAGCAAGTTTCTTTTTAAGATCCTCGTTTTGTTTATCAAATGGTACAATTTCATCTTTTTTTAGTTTCGGATAACCACATAATATTCTTATAGCTTAATCACCAACTAAATGGTTTGGTATAGATTGTGTTTAACAAGTTTAAAACTTTCACTAATTTACGTTTAGTAAAACTGGGTAACCTTTCGCGATTTTAAACCACGATTCCGCGTTTCTTATGTCCATCTTTTCGTATTAGGGAAGTTATCATAATTTGACATTTTTCATATTTTTGACCTATGGTGAACAGTAACTTTTTACTGTTCACATCTGATCGTGAGTTTTATTAAAAAATCGTATTCGTCGTCGTAAAAACCCGTAAAATGTCGTATTTCTATTCGTTATAGCTCCGTTATTTTAAGCGATTTTTCGAGGACGTTCTCGTATTTGAAAAGTCTCTATATATTTATGAGGTTTACAAAAATAAAACTTTCTGTCATGGAACTAGTAACTTTTATAAAAATAGTTTTATAAAAGTATTAATTGTCGTAAACTCGCGAAATTCATAACTCGTTTGTTATTAATTGAAAAATTACGATTCTTATCATTTTAGAATCCTAAAAATATGTATTATTTGTTAAAAATATCAACACTTGCTGTTTAGAATTTTTATAAAAATGTTTTTATAAAAATTCACTTACGACTTCGTTTATTAACGTATAACTCGTTTTTAACGTAACTTTTTCGTTATTAATCCGTTTAACAAGTTTCTTACTTTTTCGGAATCGTCGTGAAATGTATTATCTTATAAAAATATAAAATGGGTATGTTAAATTTCGAATTTTGGACAGCAAGTTTGATTGGGTTTGTTAAGTCTTTATATATCCTTGTTTTCATATTTTTCCACTTTTGTAAACTACTATAAGTCTTATATTTCATAGTTATCATATGTGTTACATATAATAAAAGTCCATGGTTCCATAATTGTCCTTATATGTCCAAATTTACCAAGTCCATATTACACTTTCAACCCTTAACTTTCATAATTAACCCTTTTACCACAAGTTTATATTTAGTTACTTTTACATATAAACCATAAGTGTACATGTGTATTTCTTTCAACATGTCTTTATTTTAGTGATCTAATAACATGATTAAAAGTCCATAATCATTATTAACATGTCTTATGTATTTCTTTACCTTGAAACATATTATGAAACTTGTAAACCCTAATTAACCCCTAATCATTTTCATGTTTAACCAAGAGTGTAAATCACTTGTGTGACTATTTTAACATGATTGTCATTAACTCATAAAAAAAAAAAAAAAAAAAGAAAAAAAAAAAAAAAAAAAAAAAAAAAACAAAAAAAAAAAAAAAATAAAAAAAAAAAAAAAAAAAGATTATAATAAGTGTACATTATGATGACAACAATTAAAAACTCCTTTTTACATGAATAAAATCTTAAATGGTGATTTAAGCTAAATAGAATAATCATATGCATAAAATGGAAATTATAAGAACATAAAGAGTTCAAGTAAACCTTATGAGGTATGATGATGATGATGAGCTAGTGCTAAACCCTTGTTTAGCCACAAAACCAAGCTTGCACTTAAGAAACCCTAGCTTTCCTTAATAGAAACCCTAACTTTCTTTCTCTTGATTATTACTTGAATATGGTTAACCAATGCTTGCAAATGCCTTAGTATGTCTTACAATGGATGTGTATAAGTGTGTATGGGTTGTATAAAAATTGCTATGGGTTTGGTTGGGGATTAGCTTTGAGCCGTGGGCTATATTGAGCCAAAAGGGAGTTATAGGTTTGATTTTTGGCTAAGTGTTTGATTGTTATGAGGTTACTTGTATGACATTACTAATATTTATATAAGGTTTAATGGTCATTACAAGTTTGCAATAGTTGGTCCAAGACAAGTCTCATGGTCTTAGGGAAGTGGTTCTTCCTTGTCTAATTCAAGAAACATAAGTATGGCTAGGGCATTTTGAGCAAGTTGATGTACCATTGGACCAAAAGATGTAAAAATTTCATTTCCTAGCATACATATGCATGTATGTCGTATGTTTATGTTATAGGAGGGAGTATATGCTTTATTTTTATCTTGACTAACTTACATGAATAAAATGATACTAGTTGCAACTTGTATAAATTACTTAAGGATGTGTTTACTTGCAATTACTTGCACAATGCTTCATTTCTAGTGTACAAAGTGAAATTAACATTTACTTGGCTAAAGTTTAATAAAACTTTAGGTATTAGGTATAATCGTGGGTATTTGTTGAAGCGTTAATAAATTAACGTGCTTCCGGTTATGCTTAAACGTAATTTATCGCGAAACGTATACACTTTACGTATCCGATAAAAATAAAATGAACAACGACCATAATTATTATCAAAATAATTATATAACACATGATTGATGTAAATGTTTGATGATTTGATGCCCGTTCACATTAAACGATAATATTTGGCGTACGCGATTTAACCTAACGTTTACAATTTCCAGCAAACGCGTACAATACAAAAGGTACATTGTGGATTTATTGATGTCGTCAATGACTTGAAAACACAGGGTGTTATAGTCTCGTTGTGAGGATAAATGTACATGATTGCACACTTTCCTTTATTTAAAGATCGGGTTGTTATCTGACATTTAATAACAAACCATTAAGAAAAATTAGAAATTACATGTTTTGAAACTTTTGAACTCTTGCTCGAACTTCATTTCGTGTCAATATTAATCGACATTTTTAGGCACGTAAATGTTATCGATTCCAAGAGACATGTCGAGAAGATTCTTTTTGGTATTTTTGAAATTTTCTGATTTTGTATTCGGTTTTTGAGATTTTTTAATTTTGAATTTTTCTTTTTGAAATTTTCTTTTTGAAATTTTGTATTTTTGTATTTTCTTTTTCAAAAATATTTCTAACATAATTAAAAATGGAATGTTTATACAAAGAAGTCGAGGAAAAGATGTTTCCATTAGATGAACCATGTGAAGAAATGGGTTCAAAATCTTTTGAAGTACCTGCACTTAGAGATGAAGAGTTTGCACAAATAACAGTGTTAGGATTATTTGTTTCCTTTCCTAATGGTGAAGCACTATCATTCGTGTTGAAGCTGGATTCAACTGGCTTTCTAATGGGAATCCACTTAAGACCAACCTGAGTAAAAGATTCTACCCTTTGGTTTCCATGTAAGACTAGATCTAGGAGGCGTTGTTTTCAGATACACAGCGGAAGACTTATTTGGAGAAAACTTTTGTCCTATAAGGATCTATCTGTCATGTTTTTTAGAATCACTTTTCTTTTCTACGAGCATATATCTCTTTGTTGTCTTATGGGATTGTGTATCCTTTTTTTGTGCAGAGGCATGAGAATTTACCTTTGAGGGGTATTTTAATATGCACTCATCATGATTTGCACTGTAAATGCACTTTTTGCATGTTAGACATGCCAAGTCTTTTGACTTCAAGAAAGGCTTTTGATTCCTAGGTATTTCTACTATGTTAACAGTTCTATTCGATACACGACTACTCATGGATGGTGGCCAATTCCTAGGTTGTTGATTAAAGTTCCTAGGTTTCGGTTTGTTACCATTAGTAGTGTTTGGTAATCTAGTAGATTGTTGCACACTAGGTTTGGTATTCAAGGCTTTGTCTTTCTGAAGTTGTGCCTTTTTCTTAGCTTTCGCTAGGTAGTAGTTATGAACCATGTCATTTAAGCCTACATATTCTCTTGGTGAATGAAATGACACATGCTTTAGGCTATTCCTAGAAGCGCCAGGTGCATTCACATCATAAGGCTTAGCAAAAGACGATTTCCTAACTTGAGGCCAAGAATGTGGAGTGACTGGTTTTGTCAAATCATGAGAAACACCAACTTGGGAGGCAAACCGATGTCTTGGCAATTGGGATCATTCAGATTTATATGCTGTTGGTTGTCTTACCACTGGTTGCAAAGGCGGTTTCCCTAAGATTGATTGTTTTTCAAAATTAGTATCCACACTCTTTCCTTTGATATTCTCAATGGGTTTCTTTAACTCACTTATGACAATGTTCTTTCCTTGCAATTGAGCTTTCAAATCTTGTATTTTGAAATATTGTTCACATTCTTTTAGAAATACATTTGACGCTTTTTCTTTTGCAAACTGTGTCATTTTTCATTTGTTCTTGACATTGTTGTAAAGCATGTTCAAGAGAAATCGAGTGTTTTTCTAATTTAGAAAAACTTCGTAAAAGCTCATTATAAACTTCTTTACTAACAATTTTAGTTTGTTTTAAAAGCTTTTGTGCAAGACATTCACATTCTTTCACTTTATGAAGATATAAGCATTGCAATTCACTGTGAGCATCTAAATCAGATAACGGATGCAAATAAGAACACATAAACATCATTAGATACACACTCTTGCAGAAGTATATCATACATATTTGAAAATTCGGCTTTATCAGATTCAAGTTCGTCAATTTCTTTTTCAAGGGATTCAACGTACTTTAAATCAGCATGCATTTCTTGCTTAAGTTCATGAACAAATTTGAAACTATCATTTTGTGTCTTTAGGGCAAGAGGCATCAAACATGTTTTAATTAGGATTTCCATATCATGGGCAGTTGGTGCACGAAAATGATCATGAGTATGTTTTTCCCAAGCTTGATCAACAAGTTCTCTGAAATGATTTATGTTATTCGTCATTACATTATAAGCTTGTCTACTTTTACTAATTGATTTTGAAGTAGGTAAGAAACCGATGTTTTTGAAAAATTTTGGTTTAGATTTCACAAAAGATTTTCTCCACATTTTCTTTCTTACTTCATTTGCATGTGCCAACTGTTCATGATATTCCTGTGTCGCTGGTTTGAAAATTTCATAAAGACTATTTAGCTTTGTGTAGTCATAAGGTCTCACTAAGTCTTTATTCAATTTTGATCGACTCTCTTTTTCAAGAGTCAGAGTCTCTTCCCTATCGGGGACGAGTCTGTTTGCAGGATCAGATTGGTCATATGGGATCTCATACAAACATGGTTTTTCAGATTGAGCCTTTTTGAGGTACATTGGATTTGCAAAGGTTGGTCTACCATTGAATGTTGGGCCTTTGGGAGCTAACATATGAATGGTTTGAATTGATTGATTCCTTTTGTAAACAATTTCATTCAAAAACTTTAATTGCTTTTCCATTGAAATCATTTTGTCAATGTCTTTTTCTTCCTTAAGTTTCAAATCCGTTATTACCTTTGTTTTCTCTTTGACAAGACCTTCGTAATGTGACTTTGTTAAAAGACTCTGTTTGACTAACTCATCGTGTTTCTCTTTGACAACTGAAATTTCATAGGCTTTAAGTTTTAAACCTTCTTTTATGTCAATTTCTTTTTGAGCTAATAGTCCTAGAGTTTCATTTAACTTTCGTTCAAGTTTGTCATAGTCAATTGTACAATCATTAAAAGCCTAGTGCTTCTCAAGCTCAGTCTGTTTGTTCTGAAGTGCAATTAGACAGCTATCCAGAGTACTATTAGACTCGCATAGAGTTTTATTAGTCACCTCAAGAGTAGATTTGCACTCTTTCAATTCTTGAGTCAGTGATGCGTTTGCTTTCTTTAATTGCTTTTGAATCTTTTTGTTTTCATCAATGTCAAGTTTTAAATTTGCAATTAAATTAGCAAGCGTAACACGCTCATCATCACATGCTTCAGCATTTTGGTCAGTCTGATTATCATTATCACACATATTTGATGAATCGGAAATGACATTACTATCATCCTTTTCCATTACATGTGTGTCATTAATGGATTCAGGTTGCTCAGAATGTTGAATTTCAACAACAAACACATTATATTCAGCAGTATAAGGTACCTCAACCATTGGTTCTGTGTCATTGGAAGGTCTGATATCCATATCTGTAACAACCCAAGTTTTAGGCCGACGATTATCCCGAGCCGTTATCTATTTTCTACGAATGAGTTGGAATAATCGTTTTTCGTTTTGGGCGATTTGATAAAAATTATTATTTTTGGCTATTTCGCAAGCCGTGTTTTAAATTTCTATTCGTTTAAAGCGTTTGAGAAAATTTAAGAATTTTATATTTTTGCTCCGAGAGCGAAATTTTATTTATTTTAGTGTTTTACGGCTTTTCTCGTGTTTTTGTGAAAACCATGTCTAAAGTCGTGTTTTACGCGATTCAAAGTTTAATTAAATGTTTTAAACCAAATAAAGTTGATGAAAGAAAAATATTTACGGATTCATTGACCCAGGCCTTTGGTCGGCTTTAATAACGAAACAAATAACATTTGTACTAAAATTAGAAGGACTTTAAGGAAGGAGGGACCATTTGTGCCAAAGTGCTAAACTTATTTCCTATAAAAGGAAGTTATACTTCCTTATTTTTCTTTTTACCAAAATTTGTTCTCCCTTGTCCTCTCTTGCTACTCCACGACCGGTCACACCCTTACACACACCAAACACATTGAGTTTTCGACATACATTACGATCCACTTTGAAAATATTAATCCCCTCGTCATTACCTACATATCCCACTAAAGAAAATGCACATGCATTAAGTATTTTGCTAGTTTTGGATTCGGACTAGTTTCTATAGATTTTCGAGTATGAGTGGGTATAAAAACACTAGATAATGTGTATTTGGAGTATTTGGGTTGTGAGAAACTTTCAAAAATATGTTTCGGGTTGTTTTAGGTTTCGGCAAGGAAAAAAAGAAAAGGGAAGGAGACGATTTTGATTATCAATCTTGCTTATTTGTAAGTACTTTAAAGTCTATGTATTTCGAGTAGAGTTGATTTTGATTCGTGCATGTGATGAAATCCGAGGGATCTTGCGTTAGACTAGATTATAAATAATATTGGATGATTTGAAATATTAAGATGTTGCTTATAAGCTATTCTTGATATGTTGTGAAGTGATTTTTAGGTCGAAAATGGTTTTTGGCGCGAATTGTAACGCACAAATCTAAGCAGAAACTTTGGCACGGTTTACGAGGTTTAAGATTTTGTAAAAACTGAATTTTGATTTGAAAATAAGATAGAGTGTACTTTTATGATCGTTTTGATATAAAGTGGGTCTCGTAACTCTTAAAAACCAAGATTTTACGGCCGATTGAAGTTTGGAAAATTTAATAAATTCCCAATAGCTATTAGACTTTTTGGAATCTGTCCAGATTTTAAATGGCCATTTTGAGCTATTCGAGTCCGTTTTAGCCTTCGGGCAACAGGCACGAAAGCTTGTTCGGAATATCGTTTTACCTACTTTGCCGCGAGGTTGTTAGTTTTCAAAGCATGATAACGGGTCAAAACTGAAAGTAAATTTCTGCAATCTATTAAAAAATGTAATAGTTCGCGCAGAAATCTTGCAGGGGCATTTTCGTTCATTCTTCCTTTGTGTTTCAGTCTCGGCGCTGTAAAACTAAAAAGTTGTCCGGAAACGTCGTTTTGCATTAAAATCGTTTAAAAGTACCGTAGTGCGTGAAATGTTGCTATATTGGGTTGTTTTGGCAACGGGTTCAGATTAAGTAAAAAAGTATATATAGTTTATAAAGTCAAATATACAAACGGAGATTTTAATGACATTAGATTGTCGTAATGTTAACTTGGTTAATAAAATATATCAACGGGGACTTTTAAAATATACGGGTATTTTACAAGTTGGTCGGTTTAAAATAGAAAGTTTCCGAAAGGAAAGTTTCAATAACGTCGGATACAACTTATTGTTTAAAAGAGAGATATTTTCTAAAGTATACTAAGTGTTAGGATCTCTCGGTCTATCTGCACAAGAGAAGAATTTACATCACGTGTGTATTTTATACGATTTCTATCGTTGCGAATTTTTGTGCGCATTATTCGATCGTACTTTATTATTTAGTAACCGAGGGACATAATCTATCGTCGCGATCGAGTTCGTTTCGGTTGCCGTTTCGGATTGATTGAATATTGATGTGATATTCTGATCAAGGTGAGTTGCTGCCCGCTTTTGAACTGTTTAAATGTTTTATAAACCACGGGGGGGGATACATGCTGTTTTGAAAAATAGAGAAACACAAGTAACATTTTATGTACTTGTTGTTGTTTGTTCCTTAAAGGTGGAACGCAACGTAGTTTTACCGTACTTGTTGTTGCTTGTTTTATAAATTGAGCATAAGCAGTTTTATACGTGCTGGATGTTGTTGTTGCGAAGAATAGAACGCAAATGTTTTGAAATGATAATATGATTTCATTGTCATGAGTTTATGCCTTTGACTGTGTACTCGTTAATTATCGAGGAGGTAAACGCTGAATGCATTAAATAGATCTATTGGGTTTGACAACCCTGTCCGGGGAATGAATCCGAAGGTGAGCACCCTGTAATGGACATTTTGTATTGAGGAAGGTGTAGTGGCATACTACCCGGTCACCTATCTATCTATGATGATAAATGTGTTAAGGTTCGGCACACGGGCTCGTGAAAGTGAAAACTGTGGTTGTGCTTGCGCATCTAGTAACAAGGTCATACATGGTTTTGTGGAAAACAATCTGGTCTAAGGTTATAAATGTTTTGTGGAACCAACTATATGTTGTAGTTGTTACTTGAAAACTTTATGAATTCACTCAACCATTGTGTTGCCGTTTTTAAGCATGTATCTCAAGTTTATGTGCTTGTGATGGCTTGTATGGGACGAAGCATGGATATCAAGGATTGGAACTCGGTGAAATTTTATACATTCGATAAAGGAAATTTTAAGAAAACGAGTCATGATGTGACTCACTAGAAATATAGTTTCTAAACTGGTTTGGAACCTTGTAACTCTAATGATCTTTTCTAATAAATAGAATGTGATTTTGTTTTATGAACGTCTCTTTTGAAGTCGTTTACTGTGACTCGTGTGCATGTATTATGAAGTAACACCCCAAATTGATATTCCGATGCGTTGTAAATTTAGGGGTGTTACAGAATGGTATCAGAGCAATGGTTATAACGAACTAGGTTGTTTTCAAAACCTGGACTATAACCGTTTTTCGAAAAGTTTTTACGAGTTTTTCACCGTTGTTCGATATCTGCACGAGCGTCGTTCTTGATCCTTTAGATGCCTCCCTAGTGCTCTGTCGGTACCCTTTTTTATTTATTTTTTTTGAATTTTTTTTTCTTTTTTTTTTTTTTTTTTTTTTTTCTCTTTGTTTTTTTTTTTTATTCCTTATTTTTATATTTATTTTTTTTGATGCCTTATGTGGTACCTCTAGTGGTATGATAAGTGCGTAACAAGGTGGGTAGCACCTAGTATGAATGATATATGTATATATATATTATTATATATATGGCATCCGTTTTATGATGAACTAATATATATATATCTTGATATTCGCTACTTGCGAAGAGTTTAATTTTGATGAGTATTGATGCTACTTGATGGATGCATCGTTGTTATATGATAAGTGTAATTTCGTATATGTTTAATTAATATATGCTACCGTTACTAATGTAAGCATTATGGATGCGACACCATCTTCCGATCATGTGTTTGATTTTCTCGCGTTATGTGTCGTTTGAGAACGTCTATTCTGGAACTTTTAAATAAAGTTGCCGTGTTGTGTTTTGATTCCCTTGCATAGACCTCTACCTAGTAAGTCTTAAAGGTTGAATTCTTGAAACCCATAAGCTTTGTGTTTAAAAGTGTTCCAAATAATTAGGCACGGCTTTGTATTGGGGGTTGGAGGAAATTAAAATGATGTTTGGTTGGATTTGAATTGGGTTTAGAAGACTCTTTCAAACCAGCAAGTTGTTTGTTGTTTTCTGAAATGATTTTGACCTGAAGGATTCTGTAAAGTATCCTGGGTTGTAGATCTATGTATGTGGTATGCTGTATTTGTTTGCTTGTGCATGTTGGCGTTGTATGATAGTAGTAAAGTCAGTCACTGAGATGTGCGGGTTTTGGTACTAGGTATACATGGGGACGAGACGTCGTTATAAATACGGTGGCCAACGTAATTATAAATGTATCGCGACTCACGTATACTTACGTCATCCTTCTCGCTCAAATTAGTGTTGACACCATGGGATCGTATATGAGTATTGTTATGGTATGTGTCTAGTGTTGCTTGTGCTTTAGTTGGGTTTGGTGAAAATTTCCAAGTATTGGGTAATTACAAGTCGGGTTTGAGATTTTTACCTTTGGTTTTGCTCCGAGAGCATGATTATTGATTTTCGTGTTTTATGGCCTTTATATATATATTAGCCAACCCTCGTACCTAACGTTGTTCTCCCTCGTATAAATAATGCAGCCGAAGTGTTGTCCGGCTTACTGCCGCATCACAAGGAGGGGAACGGGTGGACGAGTTGGTAGATGAGGTAGAGGAATGAGAAAACCTAAGAGCGGAAATATTGATCAAGTCAATGTTTTTATATTAACTATCCAAAAGGAGATTATGGTACCTATAGAGGACTCATAGTTCTATTACCTTCAATTGGGCTTACATCGATGATATCCATAGATTTCAAGTTTCGCTCGTATCCGTAAGCTACAAAAATTTATCACAATTTCGTAGAGACTGCTTTTGATTAGCAGCTTGTTGGGAGTTTTTAAAATATTTTTGGTATATAAAGACCTGGGAAAATTTGACTAGGTGATAGAAAAACATCCTAGGTACATGTAGGAGTTCGGATGGAGTCATATCGACGCCGGACGAGTGAGTTATCGCCGAAACAGCAAAACTAGTCAAAGAATATAGACGAAAATTTGAATGCGTAGTAAGTCAAAGAATTTATATGGAAACTTGAGCGGTTGTTCCAAGCTTTGCGGACTCACGGTTTAAGAGATACGTTGAAAGTGACGAGGAGATAAAATCCAGAAAATAATCAAGAAACTAAAGGTTTATTGGTTTGAGGTCATTGTTACCTTAAAATTTTTATCTTATCACCGGTGTTGTGATTGTGCTTTCTTTAGTCATGGTTTTGATTTAGAGCTCTATGAGGGCTATGTATGTGATGTTCGAGTAACATGGGTGGTTTGGGTTAGGATGCCATTGTCACCCTGGATTTCATCATGTTTCGGTATGATCCGGATTTTTAGGAGAGTGTAGCAGTTCCCGCTAGCACTCTTAGGCGCGTATATCTTCTTCGTTTACCCTTGTCTGTGTATTCTTTATACTTGCTATGATCTTTAACTTTAAATCAACCTGATGACATTTTACAAATCAATGATTTTGACCCATGAATCATTTTAAATGTTTAAAAAAAATTAGAATTTATGAATGCCATTTTTACAAAGCATGCCGATTTCGAACAATCTAAATTTTTTTTATGCAACTCCAACAAAAATGATATTTTTATAAATGATGAAAAATTTCAAATTGTGTAGTAACATAGAAGGTCACTTGGACCTAACCTTGTGGAAGAGATTTTGATCGAACTAGTCGTTGTAAGTAAGCTCAGGAGGGACTATGGAGTTTAGGTCGCCTAAGAAGTGGATCGGTTACTTGTTATAGCGAGACCTAGTATGAAGTCGGATTGAATATCCGCATGGCATGTAACGGCGAATTTTCGATAACTAGTATTGGCATAGAATGTCACTGCGAATGGATATATATATATATATATATATATATATATATATACACACACACACACACACATATACCCGCTAGTTTATGTGACAAATGAGTGAAATTGGTTAGATGGTGAGATGCCGAGAAACTTGATACCGACATTGAGAAAAGATCTCCTTGAGGTCATAAGACCGCCAAAGTGGATGAAAGCAGAGTTATGATAACTCCGATATTGGATGTGTGAAATGAAGAAGACTTCTCCTACATCAAATGTGTGTGTTGCCTTGGTTATAGCAACCGATGGCCTGAAAAGACTTCTTTCCCCAAAATGGAATGTAGTGGTAATGTTGTTGAACGAGTGTATCTTGATAGCCGACGACATGTATAGAGAGCCACGCGATGCCTGACTCAAAGTTGGGTGCAACATCTCTTACTCCTTGATGAAGAGACTCGAAATGCGTGTAGAGGAGCGAATGATTGAAACTCTAGTAAACTTCGATGGTGACATCCGTCACCATTCGAGAGGAGCAATCGAAGTAGCCCACACCTTGAGTCAAAAGAGATGAAAATTTGAGCTGGGATAATATGTTTATGGAATGTGTGTGGTCGCCTCCTTTGTTCCCTTTATTTTATCTGCATTAATTTTCTTCTCTTTGCTTTTTGTTGTCTTGGCCGCTTCTGCGACTTAATTAGTGGTAATTGTTGTCTGATGTATATATTATATATATTTGTATATTTAAGATATATATATATAATATATATATATATATATATATATATACATTGATCGTCAAGGATTGGTATAGGACACTAAGCGGCCCCTGACATAAAGTTAGGTGTAGTGGTACTTACTCCTTGAACGTAACGACTTTGTTGCGCGAAGCCGAGCGAGAAGATCGAGAACCCTAATGGAACTCAATGGCGACATCCGTCACCATTTCCTCGGGGGAGGATCAATAGAAGTAGCTTACGCCTCGAGTCGAAGGGAATAAAGTTGGGAATTTAAAAGAAATTGTCTAACGAATGTGCGTTGTGGTCTAGATGTGATCAGTCCTATATGTCCGATGACCGATAGGATGTATTGGGATTGAATCAATTGTGATAACCGTCCGATCAGGGACAATTGAAATCGCCGTCTTTGAAGAACACGTGTATTGAATCCTTGATGCTCGAATAAATTCTATTGATCTTTTATGTTTCTTGCGGGATTATTACCGCTTAATTATGCGCAAAAATATGCTATACGTGTTTAGGTGCTTTTAATTAATAGTAAGCGCTTAGGTCGCTTTAGTGTTGCCAATAATATGGCATTAAGTTTTGGATTGATGGGTATGTCTTCCTGGATATGAGTAAAAGTTGGATCGGATGGGTTTGTTTACCTGAGGGATCATTGTAAAAACGGCTTAACTATTTAGCAAGCATGGTATAATGCGAAATGGATCGGCGGAATCTTCGCTGCCTGATTATGTGAAAAATTATGTAAACTAAATTGTCTAAATGCTATTGCCTGATATATGATATGGTATGGGTCGGTTGGGTACGCCTACCCATGGTTTATTTGCGAAGGCTTCATAGTAAGCTAGCATGGTTTATTTGCGAAGGCTTCATAGTAAGCTAGCATGGTTTATTTGTGAAGGCTTCATAGTAAGCTAGCATGGTTTATTTGCTAAGGCTTAATTATAAGTGAGCATGGTATGTGAAAATTGTTGGTAAGGCTTGATAGTAAGCGAGCATGGTGTGTAATAATTATCGCCAAGGCTTAATCATAAACCAGCGTGAAAAAATGCCTAAGTAAAGATAGGCCGAAATGCGAAGTCGCTATAAAGTGGCGAATATGTGATTATGTGATTACGTATAAATAGTGCTATAATGCATTTGATGGAGTCATATGTAATCCGGAATCTTTTCGCAACCGGTGGTGCATTATTTAATGAGACCGGGAGGGCGACGTATATTTTGGTTTTGGTTAGCGACGTATGTATTGGTTTTTTATAGCGATGTACGCTTTGTTTTGTTGGCAGGATTACCAAACTAAGATTTGGGTTGATCTTTCGTTTAAAGTCTTCCTTTGAGAATGACGTGATGATTTTTCCTGGATGTTTTTGTGGCTTGTTTATGTTCTCTTTTGATGGGGACGATTTGTTGGTTGTAGTAGATCCCAAATCAGGGTGAAGACAATCAATAGCCTAGCTAATTACCAAGATGGTTACCGGATATCACTTGAGTCGTGTAATCACTTTCCAAAGAATATTATTCGACCTTATGCCTGGGTTACACGAATACCTCCTTGGGAGAAAACCAAGTGTTTGTTCTTGTTCTAGGCACAGATCAAGAACCCTACGTTTCTATGTGTTTTTGTTTTCTGTGTTATTTTTCCATGCAATTGTGATCCCTATTTATAGGGATTTACTCAAAACCTAATAATGGAATTAATGAGAGATTAATGGCCAATTAATCTCTTCCATAATTATCATCCATAATTTAGGAATTAGTGATTTCATGACCAAATTAAATATGGTCAATTAATGCAGTCAAATCAATTATCCTCTATAATTTAGGAATAATGATTTCATGACCAAATTAAATAGGCAAATAACCACCCATTTAATCAAACCACTAAAAGAGTCAGGGAAAATCAGTGACTTGATGGTTGTACACTCCGTACCTCCAAACCCATTTCCAAGTATGATCCAATTCCTACAATTGCACTAAATTTTCAACAATCCTCCCCAAATTAGTACAATTCCTTTGCATAAAAAATTGTACATTAAAGAAAACAAGTGCATAAATGAAAATGTCTTAAGGATTGAATTTCCATCTTAGTAAATTACACGTTCAAATATTCGAGAATCAGGGTGTTCTAAGAATTGAACCCTTCAACCCATTTGAATACCTGAAGATAAAATACACACAAGTTTTTAAACACATAAGAAACTCCTGACACTATACAAGCCATGTGTCCATATCCAATTCATAAATGTTGTAAGAGCCAAAGTCCATGCTCCCTAAGGCGGCAAAACCTCAACATTTACATAGGTGGTTCCTCTTTATTCATGCTCCTGCTAAGCACTTTTTCAAAGAAATTAATCATTAACAAGTTAACAACTTCATCCTCCTTATCAGCAGGTTCCAGGAACATCCTTGGGATGATATGTAAATACATGTGCTTCAGTCCACTGAACGTTCAGCTTTCCACATTGAACTCAGCTACCAGGTTTCCTTAGTAGGGAGTTGGGTGTCCTAGCATTCAGCGACTTAGTTGGACTTTAATCCCATCCCTTCAGCAGACTTTATAACCAAGTCTCTAGCTAGTCCCTTCATCAAGTGATCAACTAAGTTTTGTTGAGACCACACAAACTCTATAGATATCACCCCATTCGTGATTAGCTTACGAATCATGCTATGTCTGACACCTAAGTGTCTAGACTTACCATTGTACATCTGGCTATAAGCCTTTGCCAATGTAGCAGCACTATCACAACGGATAGAAATAGGTGCTATAGGTTTGGACCACAATGGAATCTCAAGGATCAGGTTTCTCAACCATTCAACTTCCTTACCAGCAGCTGCTAGAGCTACAAATTCAGATTCCATTGTTAAACCAGTAATGCAAGTTTGCTTCTTGGAAGCCTAAGAAATTGCACCACCACCAAGCAGGAATACCCAGCCACTTGTAGACGAATTGTCCTTAGTGTTGCTGATCCAGCTTGCATCAATGTAACCTTCCAACACTAAAGGATAACCAGTATATGTCAATCTATAGTCCATGGTTTTCTTCAAGTACTTCAGTACCCGCTGAATTGCTTGCCAGTGCTGAGTGCCAGGATTACTAGTATACCTGCTCAGTTTACCCACAACAAATGTAATGTTAGGCCTTGTACAAGTCATGGCATACATTAAGCAGCCAATCACCCTAGAATACTCAAGTTGAGATACAGCCTGACCATTATTGGGCATCAACTTCTCACTTGTATCCATAGGAGTACTCACTGGAGTGCAATCAAAGTAATTGAATTTCTTCAGTACCTTCTCAATATAGTGAGACTGAGAAATTGCTATTCCATTACTTCCATGTTTAATCCTTATACCAAGGATAACATCAGCCTCCCCCATGTCCTTCATAGAGAACTTTGATGACAAAAATTCCTTTGTCAGGTTAACCTGAACTTTGTTAGTGCCAAATATCAGCATGTCATCAACATATAGGCAAATGACGACTCCTTTACCAGATTCATAAAATTTGCTATATAAACATTTGTTAGCTTGGTTAAGTAAATAACCAATAGACAAAACCACTTTATCAAACTTTTGATGCCATTGCTTAGGTGCCTGCTTTAGTCCATAAAGAGACTTAATCAGTTTACACAACTTGTTTTCATTGCCAGGTATGATGAAGCCCTGAGGTTGGTTCATATAGACCTCCTCATCCAAGTCATCATTCAAGAAAGCTGTCTCACATCCATCTGATAAATAATCAGATTGTGAATTGATGTCATAGCAATCAGCAGTCTTATGGTACTGATACGTGCCACTAGAGCATAAGTATCAAAGTCGTCTAAACCTGAATTTTGTCTAAAGCCCTAAATAACCAACCTTGCCTTGAATTTTTCAATAGTTCCGTCTACCTTTAGTTTTCTTTTGAAGATCCATTTGCAACCAAGAGGTTTACAACCTGGAGGTAGATCAGCCAACACCAAGTGTTGTTGCCCATGATGGAGTCCATCTCAACATTAATTGCTTCTTTCCAGAAAGCAACATCCCGGGACTTCATTGCTTCATCAAATGTTTTGGGGTCATCCTCAACATTAAAGCAATAGGAGTGTTGGTTAGAGACCTCATCCCTTGTTCCTTCAATTAAGTATAATTGAAATTCAGGTCCAAAGTTCTTTGGGGTCCTATTCCTTTTGCTTTTCCTAAGCTCATGTTCAAGTTGTTGAACAACCTCTTTAGTGACCTCTTTAGGGACCACTGAACCACCAATGTCTTTAGTTTCATTAGGAATCCTGAGATTTTGTCTAGGGACTGAAGAGAATCTATTCTCATCAAAGATAGCAATCCTTGATTCATTTATGGAGTTAAATGAAATTGAGTCATTAGGTTCAATAACATAGAACCTAAAAGCCTTGGAATGCTTAGCATAGCCAACAAAGATGCATTCAATGCCGCTTTCACCTAAAGTTTTCAGCTTTAGATCAAGGAGTCTTACAACTACCCTGCAACCCCAAAACCTGAGGTAGTTCAGGTTTGGTTTCCTTTTAGTCCAGAGTTCATAAGGGGTAATCTTGTTCCTTTTATTGGGAACTCGATTTAATAAATATCAAGTTGTTAACATAGCTTCACCCTAGAACCCTTGACTCAGTCCTGAGTAGGACAACATGAAATTAACCATTTCTTTCAGTACCCTATTTTTCCTTTTAGATATACCATTTTGTTATAGAGTATAAGGGGCAGTCGTTTCATGGATAATAGCAACAGACTGAAAATACAGAGTATCCATATACTCACCTCCCCTATCAGTCCTGAATCATTTGATCAGGGACCCTTGTTGTAATTCAAGTTTAGTTTTGAATACTTTGAATTTATCTAATGCCGAATGTAATAAATAAACATACCAAAACCTTAAAGCATCATCAATAAATGTCACAAAGTATTTCTTATTCCCTAAAGAGGGAGTAGCATGTAAATCACACAAATCACTGTGGATCAGCTCCAAAACTTTAGTTTCACGTTTTATATTTTAAAATGGTTTCTTAGTTATTTTGTTCAGCATGCAAGTCTTACACTTTCCAGTATCCATGTCAAAAGCTGGGATTAACCCATCCTTAGACATATCTTGCATCCTCTTAAAGTGGACATGGCCCAGTCTAGCATGTCATAAGATTGAATCATTCAGTTTAGATGTTAACATAAAGACTAAAGCAATATTATCATTAACAATATTAATCCTGAACATTTGATTACTCAAATATCCAAAACCAATAAATACACCATGTTTGGATAAACAAATTTATTAGATTCAATCACTTGTTTATAACCAAAATTATTCAAAACACTGCTAGAAACCAAATTCTTCTTTATATTAGGAACATGCAAAACATTAAACAACAAAATACTCTTTCCAGAACTAAACCTAAGATCTATACAAGCACGTCTATGCACCATGGATGTTGACTCATTTCCCATGTGAAGAATAGATCCATCATTCAATGACTCATAGGTCTTAAACCAACTTCTATCTTTACACACATGAACATCATCATCCTACATAAAGTAAGCCTCAGATACATATGTAACATAATAAACCTGTAGAGATTTATTAAACATATTTTGACCTTTCAGTGAGTTGGATGAACCATCCACTAAACCCTTTGTTCCTGATCCATTGCTTTGTTGCCAACATTAACACCTTTGCAGTCACTTTTAATGTGACCAGTTTTGCCACATTTCCAACAAGTAGGTTTAGCCTTCTTGTTAGGATCAGCCCTTGTATTATCATAACTTTTACGTTTACCCTTGTTGTCATTGTACTTGGAGGAGTTGTTATGCTCCACCATATTAACAACTGAAGGACCAGCAACATTGTTGCTCTTTGGCTTGTCACTATCCTGCACCCTGAGGAATTCCTCAATGCGTAGATGACTGTCCAACTCAACAATAGTTAACTCCTTTTTTCTTATGTTTCAAGGTGTACTTGAAATCTTTCCAAGAAGGAGGGAGTTTATCAATGACACAAGAGACTTGAATAGCCTCATCCATATTCATTTTGTGTTGTGTAAATCTTCCAAGTATACCAAGAAGTTCATAGTATTGTTCCAAGACTGGTCTTGAATCAGTCATTTTGTAATTTGTGAAATAACTAACAAGAAACTTCTTACTTGATGCATCCTCAGCCATATATTTGGCCTCCAAGGAATCCCATAGTTCTTTGGAAGATTGTAAATATCAAACAAATGATCAGACATATTGTTGACAAAATATAATGCCTAA
>BQNB010069435.1:0-33490 GCA_026074375.1 Tanacetum coccineum | reverse complement strand
GGAGGACAAGTGTGTTGGTTAAACTTTCAATCAAGTTTTCAGTTGAAGAACTTCCTGAGTCCAGTTGAAAGTTATCAGCACGAGATGGTTCATTTAAGGATTGAGGAGACATAGATGATTGTGTTGGATACTGCTGAACTGAGGCATTAGATACTAGTGCCAAAGGATCATTAGTTGGTTGAATGAACCTTTCCATCATCATTCTATTCTCACTAGCATGTACTTCATGTTGCTTTAAATAGGCATAAAGCTGATCAAAGTTAGACTCTTTTAAACCTCTGTTAAGTTTGACTTCAGTTATGAATCTACTCCACTCGGGTAACATGTTGTTCACAAACTTAGAGTTAAGCTGCATTCTGGGCATGGTCATCTTGATGTTTCTCATGTCATTAATGAGCTTCGTAAACCTAACATAGTATACGTGAATGGTTTCTCCTTTGATTTGACGGAAGTGTTCAAATTCATCGTATAACTGAGATTCCCTGTCATCCTTTGTTAACTCAGAACCTTCCAGAATCATCTTCACATTGTCCCAAATGTCTTTGGCGTCAGTATAGTGGTTGATGAGTGTGTAGATGTCTTTTGGTATACCTTGAAGTAGGATATTCGTTGCATGAATGTCAGCTTTATACCTTTCCTTTTCTTGAGCTGAAAGATCGGTAAAGACTCTAGCACGTACTGGACCTTGTTGAAGTGCACCCTCGGTTTCTTCAGCAAGAGTTTCTGCGAGCGTTCCCATTTGAAATGGACCTTCATTAATTGACTTCATTATGTTCTCTCCATTATCCTTTCCCAGACAATACAGACGTATACGTTGTTGCCAAGATTCAAAATCTGTTCTATCAAGCATTGGTGGGCGTGTATCAGAACCGGCATACTGGATATCTTCCGACATGTTAGACATCTTGTTTTATTATGATATGATATGTTTTGATCGATCAATGATTAGTGAGTGTACGTTAAAAGTGGTGAAGTTAACGTATTTGTTTTGCGTTTTAGAGTTGTTAAGTCCCAAGTTTGAAATATTCCAAATGTCAAAGACAGTAGCTCAACTCGCCGCCAGAGGTTATCAACTCGCCGCGAAGTATTAGAGCAACTCGCCTCGAAGAATAAGAACAAACCGCCGTTGTTTAAAATAGGCAACTCGCCGTCAAAGGTAAATAGCAAACCGCCGTCAACAGTTTTAAGCAACCCGCCGCCTACTTTTCAAACCGCCAGCGTTTTGTTAAGAGAATTGCTATTAAAATATTCAAACCGCCGCAACCTGTTCAAACCGCTGCCTATTAATAAAGCAACTCGCCGCTTAAGATTTGAGCAACTCGCCTCCAATTTAAGCAACTCGCCACTATAGCAAACCGCCGTGTGTGTCAGACAGTTGGCCACCTACTATTTAAAATATTCCTTTTAACCAAACCGCCACGAAGAATATCTGCCAACTCTCCACGAAGACAACGGAATCTTTTATCACTTAAAAACACCTATAAATCACCCTTTTGAACGATTTTGCTTGATTTCTTTTGCCCAACTCAGTACTACAAGGCTATAGCAACTAGTAACTCCCAAACTTTAACATCACAAACATCAAAATCTGGAGAAAATCAAAAAACGAGCTACAAACCTTCAAAAGTACACATTATGATCTAAATCAAGAAAGAAATCGCACATACACACGATCTAATCATCCCAAATGCTCTGGTACCAATTGTGGTATATCATAAGTCATAACATGGTGACGATTCTTGGATTTGGCTAGTTTCTAGAGAGAGAAACACATGAGAGAGTATTTTCTAGTGAGAGAAATAACGTGTTTTTATAAGAAATTGGATCTAAAGACTAGCTACCTCTTCAAAGTTGGAAGAGGTACTATAATAATTCTTACAAATAAACCAGTGATTAGTACCGGTTATCTACGAAGGTCCATCGTTAAACTATTATTAATACGAGCTATAATAAAACACGTAAATACCATGGGGTGACTGAGTCATTTTTTTTTACCTTAATACCTAACAATAATTCTTTTGGATATGAAACATTAGAAGAGCTTACAGCTGTAGTAATCATAATGGCTCGAATTCAACCAGCTAATGACAACGCTGTGACTGAGCCAACCTATGATGCAAAAGCAGTCAGTAAGGTAAATGCTTCACACAAGGCTCGTGAACAAGTGAGTCATGTGAAACATAAAACTGTTATTCACGCATCTGATGATGATCAAATTGATTCTAATATCATATTTGATGATCCTTGTATGGAAAATAATGATGGCACATATGAACATGATTTAAATGATCATGATGAATATCATAATATTCAAACTCTGGCTTATAATGTTCAAAAAGAAGCTAAAAATAAAAAATGATTAAACAATGAGCTTAAAAGCAAAAAGAGTTGCTACAAAAGGAGCTTGAGACGTGTAAGGAACGGATCAAAACATTTGACTCAAAAACGGTTCAATGCTCAAAATATAAAGAAACATGTGAAGAGTTGGAACGTGAAATACGTGCTAATAAAGACACCATTGAGAGAATTTTGAAAGAAAAAGATAAAATTAAAAGTGATTTTTTTTCAAAACTAAAAATGAAAAGATAATAATTCAACATGAAACTCAGTTAGCTAAAAAGGCTTTCAAAGAACGAGAAAATCGATATCTTAAAGATATTGTTGATCTCGAAGAGAAACCGAGTTCTCATGATCAAATTGTTTATCAAATGGGTCAATCAATTCAAACTATTCACATGCTTAGAAAGATACCAAATAAAGTTTATGATCCTTTTCTCAAAGCTGGGTTGGGTTATCAAAATCCCGAACGTCTCAAGAAAGCCATTGCAGCACAACCAAACATGTATCATGGTGAAATGTTTTACAACACTAAATTAAAAATTGATTCACCTGATTCTGAGGAAACTTTAGAGGACACGAAAGAAAGTCGATTGAAAATGAGAAACAAAATGGTTCAACTGAATTATGGAAAATTAAATGCTCTTTATGAAACATTTGTTCCTAAAAAAGAACCTTCTGTTGAACAAACATATTTTTCATTTCCTTCTACTTCTAATGAATGTTCTAAGTCAAATGAAGTCATGTCGGATTTACAAATTCCAAAAATGCCTAAAGAGAGAAAATTGTTAAAAATGTTTGAAAAATTAGGTTTAGCAATTAGAGACTTAAGGAATCGAATTAATGTCACTCTTTTAGAAGACACACAAAGGAGATGGATGTTTGACAGTCAAAATTCTTTAAGAGAGTTTTATAAAACTAATGTAATTCCGATGGCGGTATATTTTTCAAATACTTTGAAAGAACTTCAACAAGAACTCATTGAAGAAGTACAGGAAATGTTAAATATTTTTGAATCAATGGAACAGAACGTTGAAGAAAAAACTCTAAATGAAAATATTTTTCAAAACAAAATCGATCGACTTTTGAAAGTATCCTTGACTCGAGAAATTCGAGATTGTGTGTTAATTTCTGTTGAAGAACAGAAAAATAAGTTTTTAAAGACTGAGATTGAGAAAAGTTCAAGTGACTCCAAAGATATCCAAGCCAATTTACTCAAAAGAATCAAAATTCTTGAAAATGATTTTAAACGATCACAAGCTCAAATCATTGATTTTGAATTCAAACTACAACATCAAAATGAGGTTGATGAGTTAATTGAACATGTTAATCAAAAGACATATGCTTATGGTGATGTGCATTCTCAAAATCAAGATCTTTTGATGACAATCTCTGAACTCAAGAATAAGCTTAAAACCATTAAAAAGGGGAAGAATATGAACACTAAGTTTGAAAAATCTAAGACCTTAACAAAACTTCTATGTGTAACACCATTGCCTAATAACATAGTAGTTTAGGCTAAGAAAGTGTCAAACACTAAGGTCAATGCAGATAGGTCAAAACCCGTCACTTCACATTCTACATCAAAAAACGAGCAAAGTTAAAAACAGAGTGCGAATGTAATCGCAAGAGGAATGTATAGAATCACAAAAACAGAGACACATACGCCAATTTCTAAAACTAACATAAATGTTTCTAATTTCACAAGTGTAGAAAGTTCTAATAGTGTTAGAAGACCAAAGTCTAAGGACACTAAATCAAAGAATAGAGTCTTGAAGAACACTAATGTTAAGAGCTCATCTACACATGTTCGGAAGGTGTTAAGTAGTGTTAGTATAGATTCTAATAAGCGTGAAACAATGAATTCGACTGTATGTCAATCAAACCCAAGTGTATTAAACACCAAGACTGTAAATGATGTTAATGACGATTCGAATATTGTTTGTGTTTCTTGTTGTAAAGATGTGTTTATGCTTTCTCATGAAAAATTTATTGCTCGTTATGCTTTGTCTAGAGATTCTAGGGTAAAAAGAGCCTTATTCACTACCCCTGCAACAGCAAAATCTAAAAATTTAGGAGCTGCCTATGTAGTTATGAAGTCTAGATTAAGTGTTGCTAAAACCCCAACAACAACAAATAAGGTCTCTAGTGCGTTATCACTATCTCCTGATTCTAGTCAAAGTAGGACACTTAGCAATTACATGAAAAACAAAACCGCAACAAGCCGAAAGTGACAGAAATGGTTTGAATACCAACAATGTTTTAATTGGACACCTAAAAGCAAAACTGCACAATCACTATCTAGTAAATCAAAGAGTAGTAGCAGTGTTCAAACTATATAAAAAACACCGGTTACCACTCATAAATAGGTAGCCAAACTATCTACTCTTCTATCTGCATATGTTGTAGATGATCTAGCTCGTCCTTTAGATTATTGATAGCGGGTGCTCGAAGCATATGACTGGCAATCTAAAACTGCTAAGAAATTTTGTTGAGAAATTCATGGGAACAGTTCGCTTCAGGAATGATCACTTCGCAGCAATAACTGGATATGGAGATTATGTTCAAGGCAATGTCACGATATGTCATGTATACTATGTTGAGGGCCTTGGACACAACTTATTTTCTATCGGACAATTTTATGATGGAGGATGTAGAAGTAGCCTTTCGTTCAAACACTTTCTACGTTCAAAATTTAGAGGGTGATGATTTGCTTACCGGTTCTTGAGAATCTAATCTCTACACCATCTTCATTTCTAAGTTGGTGGCTTCTTCTCCAGTGTGCTTAATGTCCAAAGCAACATCAACAAAATCATGGTTATGGCACCGAAGGCTTTCTCAATTAAATTTTCGTACCATTAATCAATTCACGTCAAAAGATCTAGTTGACGGGATTCTAAAATTCAAGTATGATAAAGATCACTTATGTTCAGCATGTGAACAAGGAAAAAGCAAGAAAGCTTCCTTTCTACCAAAATTGGTTCCAAGCACATAATCTAAACTCGAATTATTTCATATGGATTTGTATAGGCCAATGAGGGTAGAGAGTATCAATGGCAAGAAATATATTCTAGTGATCATTGATGATTATTCTCGATACACCTGGGTATACTTTCTTCGTACCAAAGATGAGGCTCCAGATATAATCATCAATTTCATTAATCATGATAAACATAATCTAAAGTATAACAACCCACAATTTTCATAAATGTAAATATCCATCTATTAAGTTAGATGATGTACAATCTATCAGTTATATATGAACTCACCTTTTTCAGGGAAATTTTTCGCTTTATTACATTACATTACTTTGCCAATAACTCAATATGCAATATAACCTGCATAACTCAAGTTAACGGACTCGGACAACCTACGTATGGCAATCCTATCCTCATATATGTCAAGCAAACATCATAACATATCAAGTCAATATCATAATATCATTATTACAAGGTACATTATTCCTAAAAGGTACCATTTGCAACATCATATCAAAATGGGCTTTAAACCATTATCGGATGCCCTAAACCCTAACCTTATGGAAGGGTTAACTCCTAAAGTGAATGCACAAGCTACTAAAGCATATGTACAAGTAATATAACATCTCATTTGAAATATAAAATCTCTTCAAGTCAAAGTACAAGTCTTTAAAAGCTCAATGTATAAGTCATTAAGCTCAATCCATAAAATAGCTGTTTTACCTCCATTTTCATTCTCATCGCTTCACTATCACTTGTGAGCAAGCTACTATACTCATTTTACAAGATGTAAACCCTAAATATTCTATTCATAAGCTTTCATACATCTTTTTACACTTAAAACCCTAATCCAAAACACTAAACCCTAAAATCGAGCTAGTTTCTAAACCATGACCTGTTTCTTGGAGTTTTATCCATGTAAACCCAAAACCAACCCTCAAATACGTTGTAAAAGCTTAATTTTACAAGTAATATCAACCTATTCAATCGATTAAAATTCATCATTACTACATCATTTTACTTCACCTTGTACGGAACAACAAATCCTAGAACCCTAAATGTACCGAATTGGGTTCATTTAAAACCCCGTTTTACTGTTTTTAAACCATTCTAATCCCAAATAACAACCAAGGCCATTATAACTCATAAAATGAGATTAAAAATCATTATCATATTAACTTAGGCAATGGTGCACGAAATCAAAGCCTAGAAAACGCTAAACTTAATCCAGTAAAACCCTAATAAGCCCTACAATGTTTCAACTGTTGACCGTTTTCTCAAAATACAACCATTTTTAACTAAACCAACGACCAAACTTCATTGACAGATACTTTATAAACCCTAAGGAGATGTATTTCCAGTCATTCTAACAAGAGAAGGAAAATATCATCGAAGTAGTTTGTATAAGCCAAAAATTCAAGAAAACCTTAAACGATCCTATAGTTGAACCCCGTACTCCATTTTTCTACAATTCTAATCCTTTTAACCCAAACCAATTGCTAATCTTTGCTAATTACATTAATCCCAACCTTAACAACCTATTACATCAGTCCTTAATCATTATAAACACAATGAACCTTGTTAAAACCTGAAGAACCCGTCGAACCTAAAAATGGACCCTGTGTTATGCTTCTATGACCATTTTAACCCCTACTTAGATTTCTACTTAATGTACAAATAACCAATGAAACCTCTCTAGAATCTAGTACATCTTACTAACCAACTTTGACTTATCCTGGCCAAAATTTATGAGAGAACACATAGCCTCCTTTATCTATACTTTAGCCGTGTCAACAAGAAACATACCATCGACATTCAAGCTACTTCCTAGTACCTCCACACTTCATTTCTAGCTGTTATCCACCCTTCTATACTAGACCCCTTGAGTGACAATACCAGATCCTAAGGCTGCTTACATCCTCAAATCTTGAAACATTGATAAAATAGAAGCCATTCCTTGTTCCATTCTTCTTCATCCACCACTCCCTTCTCTATAACCCTTCATATTAGCAACTCTTCTCAATATGAATCTAAAGATCCTAAGAAGTCCACAAGTAAAAAGAAATTAAGCAAAAGACACCAAGAAACAAGCCCGAGAGTGCGGGTGTACTCTGAGCCGCCAAAGCCGAAAGCCTGATTCAGACGATCCCTTTCCAAGCATAAGCTCAAACCATGTTCTATAAAGCTTATATTCATCTCATAGTAATGTCAAAATGTTCTTTAATGAGTTGCTACAATCATAATAAAAGCCTTTGTACTCAAAAACCAAATGTTGATGCTGTTTTGAATCAGAAACCGTACAGCCAAACCCTAAATCTTTCATGGTTTTACTATAAACATGATTAGAACCTTGTAAGGCTTTAGTATAAGCAATCCTAAAAGCTAATAAATGTTTATAAAAAGTGACTTTGATAAGTCATGATAGAATTTGACCTTAAAACCCGCGAGTTTACATGTATGAAACCCCAATATGACGCCGGTTTATTACTTTAACTTAAGAATCGTTAAATTAAACTTATGTTGTGTTAAACTACATATTTTTAGTTTATTAAAACTATAAATGACTATTTAATGTTAAATTAAGTTGCATGCAATAATTTGGACATTTTTTGTTATATTCTAATCCATGCACGGTGGGTATATAATCGAAATTATTAGAGAAACTTATAAACTAAATAGGCCTAAAAGTGTATTTTCTCAAGATATAACTTAGGTCTATTAAGTCACTTTTTTAAAGTACAAGGTATTACTTGGTATATCATAAAAGTTGAAAGGAACCAAAGTCGTAAAATGCAAACCCTAGGGTCTACCTTCAGTTTTCCAAACCCCAGGAGGTCTAAAATGGTTAAACAGTTTTGAAAAAGGAAAAATCATATTCAAAAACATTACCAGACATATACTTAATTAACTCACCTCGAGCTTAACAGCGTACGCAGATATTGAATAAAATGCTAAAAACTGCTTATTTCTAATCCTTATATCATTCATGCATCGATGTCTTCAAAAATCATTCGCCGGATGCTTATGCAAAGCCACAATACAAAGTGGAGCTTCATATTAAAGTTTGAAACATCTTGGTAACTACGATCTGTCGACGTTTGTTGAGTTTTACGATTAAGAGTTCCCTAGGCGCCAACAAACAGTTTAACTGAAATGACTTCTATAACTATAGATGGCCTAGAACGGTGTTAAGATAACTTTTATATCCAAACCACATCGATATCCCAAAAACTGTATATATACGAATCAAACTAAGACTTTCCAATATTAACCCTGGTTTGACTGTTATTGAGCCGTGTGATGAGAAGGCCGTTACCTTCATATCCCTAAAAAATATGCTAACAATTTCCCTATAACTGTCATGTGAGTCATAGCCACGCATTTCAATATTGTTTATAAACCCGCGAGGGGGATACAAGCCTATAAACAAGAATGCAATTATTTCTACATGCTACTTCCAATTAACTATGCCTAATGTAACTGTATTTGCCTTATAAATCCCCCTAAAAACATGAACCGTTAATTACTCACCGTATAAGCCTAATTGATGTTGAATTGATCTAATTGGGCTGGACTCCCCGTTGTGTGATATCCAGTAACGATAACCAATTGCACATCATTGAAATCACGCGGTAATTTTGGCAAAGGTGCGCCGCAGGTGCAATATATCATTGTAAACCTAAGGCATATCGTGAATTTTATGAGCTAATGGCAATACTAAATTATGTTTTCAATACTGGGTGTATATCAATGAAACCCAAATATCGCATTTGCATTCAAATTATATTACTTAATCCTATGGATTTCACTCAACCTTTATGTTGACTTTTTAGCATGTTTTATCTCAGGTAACTAATGGCACGGAGTGACGAGGACATGAAGATGGAAAAACCGTTATCATTCAAGATAATCTAAACTCGAATTATTTCATATGGATTTGTGTAGGCCAATGAGGGTAGAGAGTATCAATGGCAAGAAATATATTCTAGTGATCATTGATGATTATTCTCGATACACCTGGGTATACTTTCTTCGTACCAAAGATGAGGCTCCAGATATAATCATCAATTTCATTAATCAAGATAAACATAATCTAAAGGCTCTAATTCTGAAGATCCGAACTGACAATGGAACTGAGTTCAAGAATGAGAAATTGCGGTCGTTTTATGCAAAGTTAGGCATTGTTCATCTTAATTCAACTACTCGAACGCCTCAACAAAATGGTGTTGTTGAATGACAAAATCATACACTAGTCGAGGCTGCACGCACAATGCTTATCTTTTCTAAAACTCCATAATTTCTTTGGGCTGAAGCTATTGCCACTACTTGCTTTACTCAGAATCGCTCTATTGTACATACTCGATACAACAAGACTCCTTATGAACTAATTCGAGGAAGAAAACCCAATGTTCAATACTTTCATATGTTTGGATCTCTTTGTTATCCAACAAATGATCGTGATGATCTTGGGAAAATGAAACCGAAGGCTGACATTGTTATCTTTATTGGTTATTCCGAGTCATCAAGAGGTTTTCACATCTATAAACGCCGAACTAAAAAGATTATGGTAACGATACATGTCAAATTTGATGAACTCACAGTGATGGCTTCTGAATGCAACAATTTAGAAACCGGTTTTAACTGCATGAATTTTCAAGATTCATCAAAAGATTCATAATCAGTACCTTCAAAAACAGACTTAGATAATTTGTTTTATCCTTTGTATGAAGAATACTATGCGACGAGTACTCCTGAAGTGTCAGATAATTCCGCTGTAAATACTCTTGATAATGAAGACACTCCTTCATCATCGTCAATTATCGTTGAAGAAGATGAAGCTCCTCAAATAAATTAGAAGAACCAGTTGCTACTGAATCAAACACTCTAGTCTTGAATGAAAATGCCGATGAACAAATTCAAGAAGACGTTGTAGATCTTGACGGGAATACCATGCATTCTTTTGAAATTCATGAGTTCGGAGAAGCAGTCGTCTTTAAACTTTCAGGACCTTTCAAACATGCATGAGTTCCATCAACAACATCGCTACACTGATAAATGGACTAAGAATCATCCAATTAAACAAGTGATTGGTGACCCTTCCAAGCCAGTTCAAACAAGAAATCAACTCTGAATTGATGCAGAGTTGTATATATACACACTCATAGTGAGTCTTACTGAACCTAAAAACATCAAGGAAGCAATGCTTGATCATAGCTGGATCGAATCCATGCAAGATGAACTTAATCAGTTCAAACGATTAGATTTGTGGGAACTTGTTCCATTACCTGACGGCAAACATGCAATCAAGGGAAAATGGTTTTGGAAAAACAAAATGGATGCTGAAAATTCGATAATTCAGAACAAATCACGTCTCGTTGCAAAGGGTTATAGTCAACAAGAAGGGATAGATTTTGAGGGGTCGTTTACTCCAGTAGCACAACTAGAAGTTGTTCGCATGTTTGTGGCTTACGCGGCGCACAACAACTTTACAATATACCAGATGGATGTGAAGACTGCATTCTTGAATGGTCCATTTAAAGAAGAAGTTTTTGTATGTCAACCCGACATATTTGTAGATCCAGAATTTCCTAATCACGTATATCGTCTCAAGAAAGCTCTGCACTGTCTCAAACAAGCTCCCCGAGCATGGTATGACAAGCTTTCTTCCTTCTTGATTGAACACCATTTCACAAAAGGTATTGTTGATCCAACATTGTTTACACGAAGACACAGGGATGACATTTTACTAGTTCAAATATATGTCGATGACATTATTTTTGGTTCTATAAATCCAGTTTTCTCAAACAGATTTGCAAAACTAATGAAAGATAATTTTAAAATATCAATGATGGGTGAGATGAAGTTCTTTCTAGGACTTCAGATTCATCAATTCCCTCATGGAATCTTCATAAACCAATCACAATACACTATGGAGCTTCTTAGAAAACACGGGATGAAAAAATGTGCTACTGTTACGACACTAATGGCTACTGCCAAAATCGATGCAGATTTATAGGGTATTTCCTAATCACGTATATCGTCTCAAGAAAGCTCTGCACTGTCTCAAACAAGCTCCTCGAGCATGGTATGACAAGCTTTCTTCCTTCTTGATTGAACACCATTTCACAAAAGGTATTGTTGATCCAACATTGTTCACACGAAGACACAGGGATGACATTTTATTAGTTCAAATATATGTCGATGACATTAATTTTGGTTCCACAAATCCAGTTTTCTCAAACAGATTTGCAAAACTAATGAAAGATAATTTTAAAATATCAATGATGGGTGAGATGAAGTTCTTTCTAGGACTTTAGATTCATCAATTCCCTCGTGGAATCTTCATAAACCAATCACAATACACTATGGAGCTTCTTAGAAAACACGGGATGGAAAAATGTGATACTGTTACGACACTAATGGCTACTGCCAAAATCGATGCAGATTTATAGGGTACTCTAACTGATCAAACTAAATACCATAGTATGATTGAAGGACTCATGTATCTTACTGCAAGTCGACCAGATATTGCATTTGCAACATTTGTATGTGCACGTTATCAAGCATGCCCAACTGAGAAACACCTCAAAGAGGTCAAAAGGATCTTTCAGTACCTCCGACAATCCATTAACAAGGGCTTATGGTACTTAAAGGATTCTGGATTTGAGCTAATTGCGTATTCAGATGCAGATTTAATAGGGTGTCTTGATGATTATAAAAGCACATATGGAGGACTTCAGTTTCTGGGAGACAAGCTAGTCTTCGTCGAAAAAGCAGGATTGTACAGCCATGTCAACTGCGGAAGCTGAGTACGTATCTTTGTCAACATGTTGTGCACAAGTCATTTGGATGAGGACGCAACTGCTTGATTACGGATATCCTTACAACAAGATTCCAATGTATTGTGACTCAAAAAGTGCAATTGCCATATCGTGCAATCCGATACAACATTCACGTACAAAACACATTAACATCCGTTATCATTTTATCAAGGAGCATGTTGAAAAAGGTACAATTGAACTTCACTTTGTCGGGACGGAATACCAACTTGTTGATCTATTTACTAAAGCCCTTCCAAGAGAAAGGTTTGAGTATTTAGTTCACAGGATTGGTATGAGATGTATGACTCCAACTGAGTTGGAACGTCTGGCAAAGTTTGTTAATACAAATAATGTCTAAAAACGTTATTTATATTTTTCGACCTCTCAATGTTTTGATAATAACAAAATGTAAAAACGTTTACGATAAAATTAAATGTTTACAAATTATTAATCGTAAAATTCCATTTCTAAGATTAGTAATCACTTAAGGTATGAACAAACAAATTATTAAGCATGATTAGTGATCAAGAAAATACTTTTCTCTTATCCATCACATTTTTACAAAAGTATTTCACAAAAATAATTATACAAAATATTTTCTAATTAAAAGAAAAGTTTTATTAAAAACTTAAATTTGAAATTCAAATCTTCCCCCCAAAATGGAAGGTTCCATAACAGATACAACCTTCCTCATAAAAAGACAAAAACATGAGCATAGTTTACTGGGCGGCCCCCTTATAGGCCTGGCGGCCCCCAGATATATCTGGGACCGCCAGGAGCGCCCCCAGTGACCGTTGGGTTTTCTTGCCTATAAATATTGCTCTATTCCTTGCAGAAAAACACACCTCTTAGTACGAAATTTTCATATAACTTTCTCTCTCTAAAAATCTTCTTCTCTCTTTAAATCTCTTGATCACTAACATTCTTAGATCTTGTTTCAAGTGATCTAATCTCTTCTTCTCATCTCTCTTTTCTCATTCAAGTTCAAGAGAAGAACATTCGTATTCGCCAAGAAATGAATTGTTATTTAGTGATCTCTCCTCTCTTCTTCTAAGTATCAAATCTCTATTGTAATTATCTTGTAATGGTGTAATTCGGATTGTGTGTATATCCGATAGTGTAGATCTTGTGAGTGTATAGTGACTGTGAAGTGGTAGATTGGTTCTAGCTAAGATTAAGACTCGACATTTAGCTTAGTGTCGGAAAATAACGTAAGTGACGTGTAAACGATTTTCTCCACATGAAGGGAGGTTGTTGACATAGTAAAATCTCGAGTAGGATAATCGGGGAGTGGAGTAGGGCGAAGAAGAGCTTTGTAGCTGAACCACTATAAATCTTGGTGTCTTGGTTTAATTGTTCCTTTTCCCATCTCTTTATATTATTGTGATTGTTATTTAGCATTAGTTTAGATATTTACTTTGTTGATTCATATTGTTGATTGGTTGAACATACTATTTGAATCTAAGTATTTTAAAAGCAAACTTTTAAAACGCAAAACAAACCTGTAAACTATTCAACCCCCTCCCCCCCTTCTAGTTTCCATAATTGGTCTCAGAAGCCAATGTCACTCAAGATTTTTAAAATATACTGTATTTTAAAGCTTGGATCGATCTATGGATTCTGACAAATATCTAGAAGGGCAATCCATGCAAAGACCACCACTTTTTGAAAGTGATAGTTTTATTTATTAGAAAAATAGATTCGAGACATATGTTAAATCAAAAGATCTAGATCTTTGGCATGTTATTACCAACAGTGATTTTCAACCTATTGTACAAAATCCAGAAACCAAATTAGATGAGGTTATCCCTTTTGATAAACAAACCAATGATCTTAAAAAGAGACTTGCGAAAAATAACAAAGCTAAAATGGTTATTTATAATGCTTTGCCTAGAAAAGAATATGAAAGAATTTTCATGTGTTACATGGCAAAAGAAATTTGGAAAACTTTGTTAATCACCCACCAAGGTAATAGTCAAGTCAAAGATAATAAGATCGACCTTTTGGTTCAACAATATGAACAATTCATCATTTCCGAAGACGAATAGATAGATAGCGCTTTTGCTAGATTTAATACTATTATTACTAGTCTAAAAGCTCTTGACGAAGGTTATTCTAGCAAGAACTATGTTAGGAAGTTTCTTAGGGCTCTACATCCTAAATGGAGAGCAAAGGTTACGGTGATTGAAGAGTCGAAAGACTTAACGTCACTATCTCTTGATGAACTTATCGGGAACCTCAAAGTTCACAAAATGATCATTAAAAAAGATTTCGAAATAGTCAAAGCAAAAGTTAAAAGGAAATCTCTTGATTTAAAGGTTAAGAAAGAATCTAGTGATGAATAGTGTTCGACTTCCAGAAGTGAAGACGAAGAGTACGCCATGGCGGTAAGAGACTTTAAGAAGCTCTTTAAGAGAAGAGGTAGATTCATGAGACAACCTCGGAACAACAAAAAGACATTCCAAAGAAGCCGTGATGACAAGAACGGTAAAAGTTATAGAAAATGCTTTAGATGCGGCGACCCGAATCATCTTATTGGAGAATGTCCAAAACCACCGAAAGATAAGAACCAAAGAGCTTTTGTCGGAGGTTCTTGGAGTGATAGCGGTGAAGAAGATGATGAGAAGGTCAAAAACAAAATGTGTCTCGTAGCTCAAGCATCAAGTGAGGTATGTTCCGAATCCTCTTACTTTAGTGATGAAAACTCGTCAATAGATGATTTAGTATTAGATAATGAATATGATAAACTGTGTAAAATGAGTTTAAAGATAATCATTAAAAATAAAAGATTAAAAGCCACTAGAAATAGTTTAGAAAAAGAACTTAGTATTCTAAAAGAAAAAGTGTCTACACTCGAGAAAAACAAGGGAGTTGATCTCGAATGTGTAAAATGTCATATGCTTAAAATTAAAAATGAAAAGCTTAAAGAGGAAGCTCTTAAACTAACCAAGTTTGAAAAGAGCACACATTGCTTAAATGAAATGTTAAGTAATCAAAAACCCTCTGGTGAAAAGTTAGGTTTAAGGTTTAATTCATTTGAAGCATCATCTAGTGGAACTAAGGAAATAAAATTTGTGAAAGCTCAGAAAAAGGCATCCTCTGATGGAGGTCCTATAAATATGGGCGACCTCCTTAGTGTGTAGGCGGCCCCCAAAGCAATTATAGGACCGGCACCAGCAGCTACGTCTGGATATGAAAAAAGTGTGTCTTTTCAAAAATCTATTTTGGGTCCTAGACCAAAACACATAATAGTAAACAACGTCAAATTTCCCGTTTCTAGTGATAATGAAGTTAAACAATTTTATAAACCATTGTCAAAACCCGAAGTTAGATTTTCAAAACCCGAAGTTAGATTTTCAAAACCAAACTTTAGATCAAAAACTCCACCACCTAGAAGAGTCAATAATAATTACTCTCGTGCTAAAACACCGCAACCAAAAAGGAACGTTGGTCGACAGAACCAACCTTATGGCTTTCCTGTAACTTGGAACAACTTCCCACGTCAAAGTTACATGCCATGGGAAATGTGTCTTCCATTTCCACATCCCAACCAATTGCATCAAATGCAAGGGATGTTTAACACTAACAACTTTGGACCCATGAGATATTGGGGACCAAATGTTTGAGTCATTGTCTTATATAAATAGATATGCCTTGGATTCGACTTGGAACCCGATGAGTGGATAAAGGATAGTGGATGCTCTAAGCACATGACGGGTAACCGAAAGCTCTTCTCAAGTTACAAGGCATACAACGGAGGTAATGTTATTTTTGGTAGCAATCTTCGCGGTAACATCATTGGCAAAAGTACGATTTTGAATGACTCTCTCAAAATAGATAATGTAGAACATGTAGATAACTTAAGATTTAACTTGTTAAGTATAGGACAAATATGTGATAATAAGTGTAGAGTAACTTTTTCTGAACATGATAGTAAAATCACTAAGGATGGTAAGGTCATAGGTAGAGGTATTAGGAAGAAAGGCTTATATGTGATGAAATTAGGAAATAAGCCTAAAGACCAAATTTGTCTAGCAACGATTGATACAAATTCCACGTTGTGGCATAGGAGATTAGGTCACGCAAATATGCGTCTCATTCAATCGTTAGCATCTAAGGAATTAGTTAGAAACTTACCTAAGCTTAAGTTTGATCAACACTTTTGTGATGCTTGAAAATTGGAAAACAAGCTCACGCTAGTCACAAGGCTAAGAATATAGTCTCAACGACTAGATGCTTAGAACTCCTTCATATGGATCTCTTCGGTCCATCCGCCGTACGGAGCTACGGAGGAAACCGCTACACCTTAGTCATAGTAGATGACTACTCTAGGTATACTTGGACTAGATTCCTTAAGGACAAAACCGAAGCCTTCGATCAATTCAAAATATTTAGTAAGAAGATTCAAAACCAATTAGGATGTACAATAGTGTCAATAAGAACCGACCATGGTAGAGAATTTGATAATGAGGTGCAATTTGGAGAGTTTTTTTAATGCCAATGGAATTACACATAACTTCTCAGCTACACGCACACCTTAATCAAATGGCGTGGTTGAAAGAAAAAATAGGACACTTCAAGAAATAAGTAGGACTATGTTGAATGAGCAATCGTTACCACAAAAGTTTTGGTGTAACGCAGTAGATACTTCAACATACATCCTCAACCGAATCCTAATTAGAACCATCCTAGGAAAAACACCTTATGAACTCTTGAGAGGTAGGAAACCTACTCTTGACTACTTTAGAGTAATTGGAAGCAAGTGCTTCATCTTAAACACCAAAGACTACCTTACCAAGTTTGACCCAAAGTCATACGAAGGTGTCTTTTTAGGATACTCCCAAAATGGTAAAGCCTATATTATCCTTAATAAACACACTAGGAAAATCGAAGAATCACTCAACGTGACATTCGATGAAACTCCTCTATCCTCTAAGACATCACCCTTGGTGGATGATGACTTAGATGAAGAAGAAGCAATTAAGGTTACCGAAAAGAAAAACCTATGAAAATGACATTGAGGATGAAACTTTAGTGATTGATGAAATAGTCAATATTAAGGAATCTAGGAACCATCCATTAGAAAATGTCATAGGAAACCTTAACCAAAGAACCCTCAGATCACAAGCCCAAAACCAAAGTAACTTCTTTTTTTATATCAACTATAGAACCTAAGAATGTGAATGAAGCCTTAACGGATGATAGTTGGATAGTCGCCATGCAAGAAGAATTAAATCAATTCATTGCTAACGACGTTTGGGAGTTAGTTCCACAATCTAGGAATATGACAATCATAGGAACTAAGTGGGTGTTTAGAAATAAGTCAGACGAGAACGGTATTGTTTCTTGAAATAAGGCTAGGTTAGTTGCTCAAGGCTATAATCAACAAGAGGGCATCGATTATGATGAAACTTATGCCCCAGTTGCTAGACTTGAGTCAATTAGGATACTATTAGCTTATGCTTGTGCTTTAGATTTTAAGCTATTCCAAATGGATGTAAAAAGTGCATTCCTGAACGGTTTTATCAATAAGGAGGTATATGTGGCACAACCTCCAGGATTCATTGACTTTGAAAAGCCGGATCATGTTTATAAACTTAAGAAAGCTTTGTACGGTCTTAAACAAGCACCCAAAGCTTGGTATGATAGATTAAAAGCTTTTCTTATTAAAGATGAATATAAAATGGGAATGGTAGATAACACTCTTTTTACTAAGAAGAAAAGTTCAAACCTTATCATCGTTCAAATATATGTCGACGACATTATATTCGGCTCGACTTGTCAAGACATGTGTGATGAATTTGCCAAAATCATGCATGACTAGTTCGAGATGAGCATGATGGGTGAACTCAACTTCTTCCTTGGATTACAAATAAAACAAATGGAAGATGGTATCTTTTTTAATCAATCTAAATATATTAAAGAAATACTTAAGAAATTTAGTTTAGAAGTTATAAACCAATGAAAACCCCTATGTCCTCCGATACTAAACTCACGAAAGACGAAGAGTGTGAGTCGGTAGATAGTACCAAGTATCAAGGCGTGATAGGTAGTTTATTATACCTAATGACAACTAGGCCCAATATCATGTTTAGTGTCTGCCTTTGTGCCCGCTTCCAAGAGGCTCCCAAAACCTCTCACCTTGAAGCGGTTAAGTGTATCTTCCGATACATTAAAGGCACTACGCACTTAGGACTATGGTATCCTAAGGGGACCAGCATAGAAACCGTAGTATATGCCGACTCTGATCATGCGGGAGATTATGTAGACCAAAAGAGCACTAGCCATATTTGTACGTTCATAGGATGTTGTTTGACATCTTGGTTCCCAAAGAAACAAACCGCTCTTGCTATATCCACTACCGAAGCCAAATGCGTAAGCGCCGGAAAGGCATGTCAACAAGCACTATGGATGAAACAAGCTCTTATTGACTACGATGTTCGACTCGACGACGTCCCGATCATGTGCGACAATAAAGGCGCGATTGACCTTAGCAAAAACCCGGTGCAACATTCTCGAACCAAACACATCGAAATTCGTCACCACTTTCTTCGTGATAATGTCCAGAAAGGACATATCTCAATCAAAAAAGTGCCGTCTGTCGACAACATCGCCGACATTCTTATGAAACCCCTTAAACGTGAATCATTTAACTATCTACGTCTTGGTTTAGGAATGATGGAACACATTCCATAAATTGTATTAGTCCGCTTCTCTTTCTTCTGTCTCGATTCTAGTCCGTGTTCCATTCCGTGTCGTGACAACTTAAAATACTTCATCCGAAGTACTTTGAGCATTTTTAATTCGCGAAATGCAAATTAAAACGTCATTCCTCTTTGTAAAATTTTCGTCAAAACTAAGTCCAAAATCCCTCGCTGAGGGCGGCCCCCATATCTCAGGCGACCCAAAACATTTTCAGGCGGCCCCCTTATCGATATGGGATCGCCAACAGCAAACTCATATCTTCCACACTTAGTCAAAATTTCCTTAAACTCAAAAAATAAACACCCTTCTCATTGCTGCAGTGACAAAAACGAAAACACCAACCCAAAAATTCAAAATCGACCATCAAAACTTGAATTAAAGATAGAATCAACACATACAATCATTCCTAACATCATTAACATCATCAATTGTAAGTAATTTCATCTATTTTCTTTCAAATTGAGTCTAGAGTTCATGATGAACACTAAAAATTAAAATTAGGGATTTTCTATTTTTCTTTCAATTTTGTACAATTAGGACTACTAGGTTAAAATGTATAACTAATATGCTTCCTGTAGACATAGGATTTGCATCCATTAGTGAGTTTGTCGAAAAATTGATTTCGAACCAAAACCCCAATTTTATTTTCAAATCACTCACGTTAGGAACATAATAAAATTGTTGTTATGCATTGTTAATACAACTTAAAAACGTTTTTAACACATGCATAATAACAAAGGTCGAGATACATAATTCATATGTATCTTTCGACATGTTTGGATGAGCAAAATCAAACTAAGGAGCGTTTGGATTAACTCTTAGGATTTTAATTTTAGGTCGAGATAATCGTTACTCCACATTTGTCGTATATAGGCACACACTAGGCACAAACTTAAAATACCAACACAAGTATAAGAAATTAAAATATGATTTTGGTTATTTTATTTTAGGTGACAATGCCTCGAATTACCGGACTTAATCATCAAAAGGCTCGAAACTACATTCCACTCATATCAAATGAATTTAATCAACCCTTACAAAACACAATTGCAAGTCTTGAAAAACGATACTTTCATGAGGGTAGGGTTGTGAGTCAAAATTTTGAAAACATGAGTCATATCCGTGCTAAGTTTGAATCAATTGGTTTTGATTGTTTGTTGAACATAAACAAACAAATTGTTCCTCGTTTTGTTCTCGAGTTCTATAGTCAACTAACTTTTGATTATAACTCCACGGGTTATTTTGTGGTCAACTTTGTTATACAAAGTAAGTCATTCTCTCTCACTCTCGAGGAATTTGGTCAAATCTTAAAAATACCGTTCAAAGGTCAAGTGTCACACACTGACATGTGGTCACTCGACTACTTGTCAATAAGTGTTCCGAGTAAAGGTCGGTATAAAACCACTCCTCCTTCTCCAAATGTCAAGTCTCTTATTCAAATTCCTCGACAAGGTCAAGTCACTCGTATAAAAAACAAGAAAACCATTGTCCTCTTTAGTGAACCAAATCTCACCGTTAGTCTTTTTAAGAAAATTAATCATTACAAAAGCTCACGTACTTTAATTTCAACAACGCTTGCAACAACAATTAATCATTGTTTCACGGTTTCTTCTTGATTTTGTAAAATCCCAAAAAAGATTCCATTTCTTTTCTCGGTTTAAATCATAGATTTGTAAAATCCTGTGAACGTTAATTGATTTGAATTCACAACAACAATCACTTTACCTACTTAAGATCCTACAAATCATTTTCACTTCACAATTTACGGTAAAATGCAAACGAAAGATACTTTATCTTCGTGTTCTAATTCGGAAGATCAACAAATGCAACAAATTCAAGACAAAGCAAAAGAAAGTTGCATGGTCTCTTCTCGACGACTTCATTCACACCTCAAGCTTCTTTCAAACAAGGACTTAAAAGGAACTCGAACTGAGTCTGGATTCAAACGCGCATTTGCGACACTCTTTGGTCAAGATCTAAACACTTTTACAGGCACAATGTTCCTAAACATGGATCAACTAGAAAAACAACTTGACAACGAAGAAATTCAAGAGATTGGATCCATGGCTGCTTTTAAAGTACTCGAGACACAGTTTCAGATGTTCATCAGGTCACAGAATTATTTAGATGATGAATATGTTGTAATGACACGCAACTACTTTCTACAATACACTCAACTCGAGATTCGAGAATTCCATGATACACTGATCCAACACATGGAATATGTTAAAAAGTCGATTGATAAAAGAGCATTGCATAAAAGAGAGTATAACAGCATGGTGAATGAAAGACAAATACAGACCATAGAGGAAAAGATTGATACAGGTACAACATTGGATGCTAGTTTGGTTGACACAGAAAGAAGTGGGACAAAATTAAAAGAGCAGGATACAAGTAGCAGATCAGGGAATGATGCACATGCTGATGATGCAGATATCAGACCCATATATGATGAAGAGCCAATGGCCGAGGTACAAACGACTACTGAAATTAATGTATTTGCTACAAGACAACAACATACTGAGCAACCTGAATTCAATAATGAAGGAGAGGTTGACCAGAATGCTGAACAATGTCATGACACATGTCCTTTTCCTTCTAAATTAACTGATAACCAGATAACTGATCTCTCAAATCAATCTCTCGAATCTAAAAATATTTGTCTCAAAAAGACTATTGCCCAATTTCAAAAAGATTTTTTAAGAATGGAAGCACATTGTGTTAATCTTGAACTTAAATATCAAAATCAAGCTTTAAAAGAAGGGCAACATGGTCAATTTTCAAAAGTAAAAAGTAAAGAAACCAAGGTTAAACATGACATAGATGTAATTGAAACAATAAACATCAAATTGGAACATAAAATGGCTAAATTACTTAAGGAAAATGAGACTTTAAAAAGGCCTTACACAGAACTATCTGATTCTATCAAGACAATGAGAGCTAAGACTATAGAACACACAACTTCTTTGATTGCTTAAAATGCTGAGTTCAAAGCTCAACTTCAGGAATAAAGATTTGCAATTGCAACATTAAAAAATTAGTTAAGAAAATTAACAGGAAATAGTATGAATACTAAGTTTGCAAAATCATCAATCTTAGGGAAACCGATTTTACAACCACATAAAAACCAATCAGTTGTTAGACAACCGACTGCGTTTAAGTCTGAACAACCTAGAATTTCAAAGCCACGGTTTAACTCCCAAGTTGATGTCAATAACGATTTGTCAAAACCTGTCACTACACATTATTTGCCTAAGGAAAGAGAATCTGTGTGCAAAACCTCATCACATGATTGCACCTGGCTCATCTAGGTATAGCTCAAATGACATGGTTCATAATCACTACCTAGAGGAAGCTAAGAAAAAGACACAAGAAAGTGGTAAGAATTCAAGACCTAGTGTGATGCCTTCTGCTACATCACAAAGCACAACCAATGGTAGAAAACCAAAACCTAAGAGCAATACTCAAACATCTAGGAATTGGCCTGCATCCAAGAATAGTTTTGTAACGACAAAGATTGTGTCCACTGCAGAACACTCTAGGAATTCTAGAAATTTTTCTGACTCCAAACATTTTGTTTGCTCCACATGTCAGAAATGTGTCTTTAATGCAAATCATGATCATTGTGTAACAAAATTCCTGAATGAAGTCAACTCACGTGCTAAGGTTCCATCCAATAAGACAACGAACAAAAACAAACCCGTAGAGCAAATAAGTGTTGCAAAGAAACCAGAAAGATAGATCTCAAAAGGACATAGGTTTTCAATCAAAAAGACTTCCGTTGTGCATGAGAAAACAATGACTCCTAGATCATGTCTTAGGTGGAAACCGACAGGTAAAATTTTCAAAACTATTAGTCTTAGGTGGATTTCTACAGGAAAGATATTCGACTCTAGCACAACCAAGGTTGACAGTGAACCCACAAATGGTTCAGATGAAGATATCACTAACCAATATGAATATGAACAAACTCTTGATGTCAGTGCAGGTACTCTTAACTTCAGTGCAGGTACTCTTAACTTAAGTGCATGTACATATTTCAATCCTAAAAAGGAAGGACTCATAGTTTGGTTGCTGAAAAGACTGATATCTCTGAAACCAGGGCCTCAAGGAATTCTGATCTGATAAACATGCAATGACTTCTGATCATAACAGTTCAGAACTTGGAATTCACGACCACAACAATGAACCGTCCAGTTCAAAGTTGGTTCCAAAAGTTGCTCCTCCAGCAGACAAGACAACTACATTACGACAAGAGTTGGAATTACTATTCCACCATCACATAACAATGCTGAGGTCAACATGTAAATAATTTTTATAAAACCAAATACAAAATATAAAATTTCAAAAAAAGTACAAAATCAAAAAAATCCGAAAATGTTTCACAAAAAGAATCTTATCGACATGTCTCTTGGAATCGATAACATTTACTTACCTAGAAATGTTGATTAACATCGACACGGGCGTGCAAATGAAGTTGGAACAGGAGTTTCAAATGCTTTCAAAACATGTCATTTCTAATTTTCTAGATGACTTGTAATTGCTCTCAGATTGCAACTCGGACCCGAACGACAAAGGAGAGTGTACGCATAAGTGCGCTTATCCTTAACGTTAGAAGAGAAGTCTTCTAACATGATGTTTTTCAAAAAGTTGAACATAATTTTTCAAAAATTTCTCAATGACGATTCATAATCTTTCAAAATTGTGTGTTCAACACTCCATCCCTCATATAGTTTTTACAAGACAATTCTTCTACATTTGATGCCATTTTCAAATGAGTCAATGTTTGAGGGGGAGTTTTTCAAAAAATAAAGTTTTAATGATTTTGAATACATCATCTCATGACAATTCTCATGTATTCAAAACATTATCAAAAATCTCTTAATAACAAATCTGTAATAATAATGACTACTCAATAGATTGTATGTTATAAGATGATTTAGTGGTTGAGCATAATTTTTTAAGAATTCTTCAATGACAATTCATAATCTTTCAAAATTATGTGCTCAACAATGCTAACCCTCAATTTTATATTCATTTTACAACTTGGTATCATTTTTTGGTGTCAAACATATGTAAAATTAAGGGGGAGCAAGTTAATGTTCCATATAATTCATGCTAAGTATAAAAGTTTTCTCCATAGAATTTTTATGACAAATTTTAACCACAAGGTATTTCAAAAACTAAGTGAATTAGTATTTAAAATAAGGAGAGAAATGTAATTAAAATGTGATCTTGAAAATAATAAGTGATCTAATCGACTCAAAGTGCTTGATACTCTTCGAAAAAAGGTTTTATGGTTACGATCTTACCCAACAACATCTTAATTCACGACGATTCTGAAGTCATAAGGTGGTTAGGTTAGGTATTAGTCTAATGATCCAACCAGAATCGGAGGGATCTACCCAAGGACACTCCATAGTTAGAAATAGCAGTCCTTAGGTATGATTGGAGATGAATGAGTTTAAGGGAATAATGCCGACTAAGATCGAGCTAACACTGGAATAATCACAACAAGGTGTTAGTAATGACGTCTTGGTAAGCATTGAAGGGGTTGAAGAATGAAAAAGAAATGTATGGATAAAGGGTGAAAACAAAGCAACCCTCCCTACACCTTAGGCAGAAACCAGGTCAATACATAATCTATCAGTTTTCACAAAGATGAATTCTGATATTAAAGAATGACATCATGGACCCAGTGATGCAATGCACAACCCTTCCCAGCCATTCGAGTTTCTCTTAACAGAAACTTGTCTCAGTTATCACGGAGATACACACGACTTTTATTGACTTTCTCACTTCGAGTTAGTTGATATTGGAAAAGTGGCAGTCTGCTCCACCCTCCGAGTACTAAAACCAAAACGCACTAATCGAGTCTAGAGCCAAGAGATAAATAAAATAAATCTCATTAGGACACATTCCATGACAAACACTTGTTGAACACCAATAAGTTCACAAACTGCTAACAAGAGTCCTACGCATTATCCTTATGATTTTGCCAGAACATCTGAGTGATATTTAAGTATTCACCGTGAAGATGGAAATCATGCTTAAGCCAACATCAAATAAGCTATTGGTAGGTGACTTGCGCGATTCTATATGAATCAAACTTGTGTCAACTGGAAAGAAACAATGGTGCGATTCTATGTGAATCAAACTTGTTCTAGTAAAATGAATTGACGGCTTAATCAGAAAGATAGTAACTATCTGATTCACTCTTACCGCGTTGTCTACTTTGAGATACTCCGGTAACGAGAACAGCTAGTGCAGCTGCGAAACCCTGTCAAGAAGATTCATATGAATTTTATCTGATCACATGCAGTATTTATACTGATTAATGGGGAACCGTGGTTATTGAAACCTTATTCGACGAAGTGACAAAGACACTCTCGTCCATATATGTTGATTATCACTAACGTAAACTTGCAGGTTATACGGTGGTGGTGGTATCCCATTCTAACTGAAGTAGGATTCATTACCACATGCTTATGCTCAAACTACAAAGACATAATATAAGCATCAAGTTTTAAGAATCAAGAAAGCTTAAGAATTAAAGACAAAGACTTCCGCAAACTCTAATATTAAAGATAACTCCTCATAAACCAAGCTTTAGGGGAGATTATTAGAGAGCTTTCAAAAAGATGCAAAGTATGAGCATGTTGTTCAAGACATAAGATCGCAAGATGGCAAAGACGATCAAGACTGAAGGATAAAGATTTAAAGATCTCAGACGTAAAGACGAAGTCGAAAGACAATGACAAAGGCTAAAGATCAAAGATCACAAAGCATGAAGGAACAAGCCTACAACAAAGACAGAGACCAAGATCACAAGAGATTAACGACAAAAGCAATCTCATTTGATCTCATGAAGGAGTGTCACAATGAACTCACTTCGGGGAAGATTGTTAGCCTCAAAATATTGAGTCGAACAATGAAGTTCGTTCATTATGAATATTAGGTCTCGGTCTTTATTCATGTATGTTGTAATAGGCTAGAAGGGTAAACGGGCTCGTGAATGTAATCTAATCTTGCACTAGTTCTGGACTAAGGTCCATTGTAATCCCGAGCTCGACCCAAGTCAAACATAATTCGGCCCAACGAAGCCCATGTGGTGTAAGTATAAATACCCCTCTTTAAGTATGGAGAGGGTGTTGGTCTCATTTGTATTTTACTCTTGTAATCAACCATCTCATTTTTCTCTCTTTATTTCTCTCTCTAACCTCTCTCTAAAACTCTTCATATTTCCTTTCTATTTTTCTTGTTACCATGGTGAAGTGAAAGTGATTATGGGTTCCCAACAAACGTCATTTATTTAGGAGGTCATAAGGATCATGTCTTCGCGTGTCTTTGTCATATGATTTATTGCATTGAAACCTCCACTCGATACAATCTAGCATTTTTCATTCTCAAAAGAATGGAAAAGACTTGAAATAAACCTAAGGAACTTTTACCTTATGGAATGCTTTTGACTAGATTGTTCAAACATGTTGTGTGCGTCTTTCTTAAGTTAGAAATTGATCACTACCCCTCACATGATCGAGTCATACATCCCCTCGCTCCTCATTATGAGCGAAAGACGCGATCGGATCATGGCAAGAAAAGACCTCATGAATCAAGTGCTAGCTCCTCTTCCACCACTTTAAATCATCCATCCTCATCTCATCCGTTGGATGACACCATTGATGTGAATGATGAAGAATCATTTCATTCTAACTCTTCCTCTCCTTCTCAAAACGCCTCTTCCTCATCTAATGTTGTCCTTAGAGTCCGTCAAAACCCTCCTCATAAAATTCATAACTTGAACACATATCTCTCTGAAACTATAAATCTTCAAACTCAACAACGAGATGCTCACCGAGAAGGGTTAAGGTCAATTAGACAAGCTCTTAAGGACATGGTGAGTGGGAAACAGAAGTGAACAAGTTGGTATAACTATTAGAGATTATTATTATTATATTTATTATCTGATACATTGTGTTTTTAATAATATTATTAGGACTTGGAATGGCAAATGACAATTACATTTGACTTGGATGATTCTTTCCATTTTATCATCCTATCAACGCTTTATGTTAGCAAATTCTATGAATGTGACATGCGTACAATACTACTATTTGCTAAACGATTTGTATGCTAGTTTAGGACCATATATTATTGCTTAAATTAGTTGATTCTTAAATTTGGTAGATGCCGAATTCACTAGACTTAAGAAAGGAAAAAACTAGAAATTTTCATTTTTCCAGAAAATGGCCCCATAAATACCCAGCGGCCCCCCAATATATTTGGGACCGCCTGACGATATGGGACCACCGACAGGGGGAACAAAACTTTTTGTGTTTACCTCTTTTTCTGTATCTTTGACCCTCCTACCTATAGCCTCAAGCTGGCACTTCCCTGTTTAGCTAAACCATCTTTTGCATCTTTTTCTATCCAAACTATGCTTTGCCATTCTATCCTATCTTTCCCATTATTTAAATCACCTAATTCTCATACTTCACCACCACCATTACCTTCTTCATCCTCATCTCCTTCATCATCAATGTCTTGCTCAAACCACCATTCTAACTTCTCTAGAAAACCAAGAATGTCAGTAAGACAAGTATGGAAACGCAAGACATCCACTCTAAAATTATCACCTTCTTCCCAAAAAGACTTACTTCCACTTCCTCTAAGATTTCATTTTTAATCTCCTTCACCATCATCATACAACCCACTAAGAGATCAAATGATCAACTAATATCACAACATCTCCACCATCCTTGATTCACACACTAACCCATCCAATGCCTACATTCATGCACCACTTTCACCATAACTGCAACCAATTCATCCTCCTTCTCATGCTCAAGTTGAATTTCACTTAAGTTTTTATCATTATTGCAAGTATTCCAGACACCAATTCCACTCCTTGAGAAATGAAATCAACTTCATTCACTTTTTTCTCACCCGTCTCATACCTCAAACTCGTACCCCTCCAAACCATGTGTCACCAACCTCTTCTTTTTCCCTCTTTAATTAATCATTCTCATATGATTAATCTACCTAAATAATCGACCATCCATCTTTTGATTATGGCATCTTCTACATTTCAAGAATCCACTAGTGTAGCTCTATGCCTTATTATGTCTTTATTTTATGATTATCTACTTTATCTTGTAATGATTCATACCATTATAGTATGAATTTGTCTCATCTCGTATTTAGCTTCATTGCAATCAATGCTTCTTGTATGAGCTTATTAAGTAATGAATAAGCCACTTTATGTTTTATTGCATAAATTGCTATATTGCTACTTGTTGAAAAATATTTTTCTTACACTTGTACCTCTAACTTTGTTTTATAGCAAACAAATTTCGTAAGATCGATCCCTTGGTGCCCCAAACAAGAGGGAGCATACATCAAGGGGGAGTCTTGATATCGTCGACTTCTTTCTCTCTTCAACAATTCGATGACATTCTTTTTGAATTCGACAAAAAGGGGGAGAAATGGAATGAAAACTCATTAATAATTTGAAACCTTTAATTTTATACAAAATGAGTTTATATTTTGTCATCATCAAAAAGGGGAAGATTGTTAATACAAATAATGTCTAAAAATGTTATTTATATTTTTCGACCTCTCAATGTTTTGATAATAACAAAATGTAAAAACGTTTACGATAAAATTAAATGTTTACAAATTATTAATCGTAAAATTCCATTTCTAAGATTAGTAATCACTTAAGGTATGAACAAACAAATCATTAAGCATGATTAGTGATCAAGAAAATACTTTTCTCTTATCCATCACATTTTTACAAAAGTATTTCACAAAAATAATTATACAAAATATTTTCTAATTAAAAGAAAAGTTTTATTAAAAACTTAAATTTGAAATTCAAAATTTCCTCCCAAAATGGAAGGTTCCATAACAGATACAACATTCCTCACAAAAAGACAAAAACAGGAGCGTAGTCTACTGGGCGGCCCCCTTATAGGCCTGGCGGCCCCCAAATATATCTGGGACCGCCAGGACCGCCCCCAGTGACCGTTGGGTTTTCCTGCCTATAAATACTGCTTCATTCTTTGCAGAAAAACACACCTCTTAGCACGAAATTTTCAGATAACTTTCTCTCTCTAAAAATCTTCTTTCTCTTTCTAAATCTCTTGATCATTAACATTCTTAGATCTTGTTTCAAGTGATCTAATCTCTTCTTCTCATCTTTCATTTCTCATTCAAGTGCAAGAGAAGAACATTCGTATTCGCCAAGAAACGAATTGTTATTTAGTGATATCTCCTCTCTTCTTCTAAGTATCAAATCTCTATTGTAATTATCTTGTAATTGTGTGATTCAGATTATGTGTATATCCGATAGTGTAGATCTTGTGAGTGTATAGTGACTGTGAAGTGGTAGATTGGTTCTAGCTAAGATTAGGACTCAACATTTAGCTTAGTGTCGGAAAATAATGTAAGCGACATGTAAACGGTTTTCTCCGCCTGAAGGGAGCTTGTTGACATAGTGAAATCTCGAGTAGGCTACTCGGGAAGTGGAGTAGCGAAGAAGAGCTACGTAGCTGAACCACTATAAATCTTGATGTCTTGGTTTGATTGTTTCTTCTCTCATCTCTTTATATTATTGTGATTGTTATTTAGCATTAGTTTAGATATTTACTTTGTTGATTCATATTGTTGATTGGTTGAACATACTACTCGAATCTAAGTATTTTGAAAGCAAACTTTTAAAACGCAAAATGAACCTGTAAACTATTCAACCCCCCTTCTAGTTTCCACAAAGTTATCTTCTTGAATGAAAGATCATACATCAAAAACTTTTGTAAATACATTTAAAAAACAAAATACAAAAATGGAAAATAAAAAACAACAAAAATATTTTTTTTTTATCAAAAATGAAAAAACAAACAAAAATTTGCAAAATATAAAACACAAAAAAATATAATTTAAATGATACAAACACATATCTTCTTTGTTTTTATCAGTTTCATGATATTGTTTTCACAAAAAAGTGGTTCTTTCAATGCTAAAATGTATCATGAACTGAAGGGGAGTAAATCATTCATAAAATGATCTTCAACTGCTAAAATATGTGTTTTGTAATCATATTCCATTCACAAAATGAGGATTTCTTTAAGAACATCTTTAAAAAATCATCAATTTTGAAAAATTCAAGTGTGAAAAGTAGCAAAAAGTAACAATCTCTTGAATAAGTTCTTTAATTAGATATTTATTGGATGGAGAGTTTTAAAAGTCTTGATTTTCAAAATCTTCTCAAAGAATGTTCAAAACTACAAAATTAACTATCTCTCAATAAGTTCTTTAATTAGATATCTTATTTTTTTGGGGGGGGGGGGTTATAAATTTTCTAGTCACTTCATCATCAGAAAATAAAAATGTGTTCTTAAAAGCAAAAATAACTTCTTTTTGAACAAATTTTCTATCAAAAGAAAATTTTCAAATGGATATTTGTTCGAGGGGGAGTTATGAAATTTTTTAGTAGTAAAATCGGGAACTTAACTGTGAAATAATTCAAAAAGGATTTGTTGTGAAAATAGGTCTAACTCTAAGGGGGAGTTATGCAATTTTTTTGGGGATAGTAATGGTTACGAAAGTAAGTAGAGGGACTGAAAGTGCCAAAATGCAAAAGATAGTTTCATATGGGCTATTAATGTTTACAAAAGTAAGTACAGGTCTGTAAATGTCAAAATTCAAAAGATAGTTTCATATGGGCTAATAATGTTTACGAAAGTAACTTGAGGGACTGAAAATGTCAAAAATGCAAAGTTATTTTCAGAAGTATAAAATGAACAGGTTTCATACGTAACCTCTTACTTTCATATACACACACAAACTGGTTTTGTAAATTCTTTACAAAGTTTGAGCTTTCGTAACTTAGAAAACAATGATTCAAATCGTTTTGTTAGTTCTCAGTGATAATCAAACGTAAGAAACGTGATCTATTTGATTTCTTTTGTGAATAATTGCTTTAATTGATTGATAACATAGGTTTCATATAGATCTAGGGTTTCGTAAAAATGAAAGTGTTTGAAATGAGAAATTGATTGAGGCAAAACATTGTTTAGTATCTGAGAACATGATTGGTATGAATTGATCACTGATAACAACATTTGTGGACTTAAATCATCAGGTTTCGTAACCATGATGGTTTCGTAATCTTGAACTTTTGCTTTCATACATAAGAACAATCTTGAATTGTGAATAAAATGATTATAATAAGCTGAAATTCAAGACAAGTTTTTCAGGTTATCATTTTCATTGATAATTATGTTTTACGAAAGTATTGGTTCAAGGTTTCGGTTTTGTAAGGGTTTTGCTAAATGGTTTCGTAAATCATAATTGGGCCAGTCACAAATGGTTTCGTAATGGTTATTGGGCCAAACCTAAAAGTTTCGTAAATGTCATATTGGGCCAATAAACGGGTTTCGTAAGACAACATTGGACTTTTCAGTTTGAGTTTCGAAAAACAACCTTAATGGGCTAAAATTTTTACGAATACTCAAATGTGCTTAATTGCTAAACAAAATGTCATTTTTACAAAAACCAATGATAAATTTAGTTATAAAATAATATTTCTATATTGATAATTGGACCAAATGGTGAAGATTGTGTCCGGTTACGACTGTTTCCTGAATTTAACAGGATGAGGATTGAGCAATCTACTGACCATCCAAATATCGTATATAAGAATATGTTTTGCATAGCTAAAATTTTTCATTCAGTGATCAATGGTTTAAGTGATTTGAGAAAAATGAATAAACATGGTGATTCAACTGTTTGTGATCATAGATTCTCATGTCCCAACAAAGTCAAATTTCAAAGTTTTGAAAAGAATGTTTCAAAAACCGTTCAAAAATGATTTATGACTATCTGTTGTACTCAGTTGGGTAAATGGTCTAAGTCATGTCCAGTTTTAGTTGTTTTCTGCACTGAACAGAATGAGGAGAGAGTGGCTTAGTGACCATCCAATTGTTGTTACATTAGTCTGGTGGTATAATCATAGTTTTCAAACATCTTTGGAAGACTTGTAATTTTGGAAATGTTATCTCAATTTCTATCAAAAAGTCGTATCTTTGTATCAAAAAGTGGTACTCTTTTACTGAATTTTTTATGAGAATATAAAGTTATACTCTTGGATTTCTTAAACATCAAATGGTTGTCATAACTTGTGTTTTTGCCAAATTGGTATTTTCAAAATCAGAGTATATCTTTATTATTCTTGAAAGAGTATCATTTCATAAATGCTTTTTGGTGAGGAAATTCAAAATAGAAAGAGAGATAAAATCCATACGCGAAAAAGCAAATCTATGTTTGCTCGAAAAAGAAATACTAGAGCATACAAAATACGATCAAAAGAAAAAGACAAATAAAGCATATGGCATGTGCCCGAAAAAGCAAGAATTGGCACATGAGAAAGAAAATGATCAGAATATGCTCAAAAAGAATTGCCAGAGCATATAAAAATAGACAGAGTGGAAAGAAACAAAAATGTTATATAATGTGTTTTACATAAACTTTATCTCATTTCACTAATCACTTCATGTCATCATACAGTATTCCACATGGCTCAACAAATCATTCCAGCTGCTTAACTTATCATCAAATTTTAAGGCATTCGGAGATGCAACAATTATGTTGTGCTCCAAAGTATCCCATGCTCACCAAAATGCAATATAGTGGGACAGATTTCAGTTAATCATCCATTGAGCTATGCTCTTACTGCTACTGCTGATGTTTCAGCTGTGTACTTACAACAATTCTAGAAGACAGTTAGCAAAGTGCTTGACACCAAAGACACTATTAGGTTTAAGTTTGATACACAAGAGATAACTTACACTGTAGATATGTTTCGTTATACTCTTCATCTGCCAGTGGAAACTCTAAACAATCCATTTCTCGCACTTGTCACCATAGAGATTATTGAATCTTTCATGCAGATGGTTGGCTATCAAGGGGTTGTTGATAAAGTGAATGCATTCTATACGAAGTTTCTTGCTCAACCATGGCAAACAATGTTCAAGGTGTTCAACCATTTCTTGACTACTCAAACATCTAGGCACGATGAAACAAAGATCAACATTCTTCAATTATTTCATGTTGTGGTTAACTGAACAAATGTTGATTATGCTGCTCTTCTCTAGTAGGATTTCATTTACTATGTACAGCAGAAGAAGAATGTCATTATGTACCCTCACTTCACAAAGCTTATTATTGCTGATTTAATGAAGAAGTAATCATCCATTCCTCAAAGAATTGACGAGGATTATCATTCAATCAAGGATGATATTCCATTGGTGAGTGTATATAATACAGGGAATGTGACAGCTTGAGGGATGCTAATTGTGGATGCATTCTTAACTGATGAGATCCGTGCCACTGATGACTATAAGGAGTATGAGATGGTGTTTGTGAACGTAGCTGTTCCAATGAATCAACCGTAACTGATTGTTTCTACCCAAGGAACACATAGGACTACACCTAGAGCCCATAGGACACCTACCATTACTGCTGCTAGTCCTTAGGGGAAGAAAAGGAATCAAAGTGACGGAGAAACAAGTTCACCTCAAAAATCACTTAAAGTAACTATCAAACAAAAGCAGGTGGTCGAAGGTGAAAAAGATGCAGAATCATATGCTG
>BQNB010069434.1:0-31458 GCA_026074375.1 Tanacetum coccineum | reverse complement strand
CTCTAGGAGCTTGATGTAGACCATATAATGCTTTTTCTACCTTATAAACTTTGTCAGGGAACTCTGGATCTTCAAACCCTAAAGGTTGACAGACATAAACTTCTTCTTCAATCTTGCCATACAGAAATGCACTCTTCACATCCATTTGGTATACAACAAAATCTTTAAATAAGACATAGGCTAAAAACAGTCTAATTGCTTCAATCCTAGCAACTAGAGCAAAAACCTCATCATAATCTATTCACTCTTCTTGAGTGTAACCCTGTGCAACCAGCCTTGCCTTGTTTCTAATCACAATACCTCTTTCATCTTTCTTGTTCCTGTAAACCCATTTTGTTCTAAATGGCCCTCTTGCCATATGGTAAATCAACCAAAGTCTAAACCTTCTGCAATTTAAACTGTAGAATCTCATCCTGCATTACTTCTATCCAGCTTGGATCAGATAACGCTTGAATCACCTTCTTGGGTTCTACTTGTGATAGAAAACAAGCAAATAGATAGTTTTGTAAGTCTTTGTGGTTAACCCTCTGTTGCACTGAACTAAACATACCATGATTAATTACACTCTTTGTCATTCTTCTAGTTTGAGGTGCTGAATGTATATCTCTAATGATTTGTTTAACTGGATGATCCTTGTGAACCCTGGTAGTTAGAATAGGACTGACAAGGATATTTGTATCCAAATTAGTCATGTCAGCCTCTGCACCACCACCTTTATCATCATCTGAATAGTCAATCTCTTCCAAATTAGGCATATTTGGATCATCATCACATCTATAGACTATATTCTCATCAACAACATTTTCTTCTATGCCAGCAACATTAACAGTTAGACTAATATTATTAATTATGTTAGTGCTGTTGACATTTGTATTCTACTCTTGATTAACTCTTGGCTCCTCTGTATTTAACACCTCACTATCTTCATTTTCTGGATGTTCAGCATCCTTCTTTTCCTCCTCCCCTGATGGTTTGAAACCAGCATCAGGAGACTCTTTTGAATTAGAATTTTGAGTCCATAATGGTAGCAGTATGTAATCTTTGCTAGGTATTGTCTCCACTCTAGCTTTACCTGCATCATTACATGTCTTTGTACCTGCATTACCATTAGTCTGATTCCCTGCAACAACAGGCTCATTGTTCATAGATTTTGTTAGTACATCTATATCAAAAAGCCTCCACTTCATGCAATATTAGGTGTGTCATCTCTAAAATTGACATGCAGGTTCTCTTCTACTATCCTAGTTCTACTGTTGAATACTCTGAATGCTTTGCTATTGGTAGAGTATCCTATAAAGAACCCTTCATCAGCCTTTCCATCAAATTTACCTAGGTGATCTATGGTATTAAGGATTGTAACATGACACCCAAATGGTTTCATGAAGCTTAAGGCAGGTTTTCTACCTAGAAAAAGTTCATAAGGGGTCTTGTTGTGAGGCTTGATAATTAACACCCCATTTTGGACATAACAAGCAGTATTAACTGCTTCAGCCCAGAAAGTTGCTGGTAATTTTAAATCAGCTATCTTAGTCCTAGCAGCCTCTATTAGTGTCCTATTTTTCCTTTCTGCTACTCCATTTTATTGTAGAGTCCTAGCAACACTAAATTCCCTCTTAATACCCTTTATTTCACAGAACTGATTCATGACCTTATTCTTGAATTCAGTCCCATTGTCACATCTAATCACTTTCACCTTAAGGTCTATTAGATTTTCTATGCCAGTTATAAATGTTTTAAGGATCTCACTAGTTTCATCCTTAGTGTCTAAAAAGAAAACCTAACAAAACCTACTATAGTCATCTGTGACAACTAGGCAATACATCTTTTTCATTAAACTCTTTACAAATGTTGGACCAAACAAATCCATGTGCAACATTTATAACGGTTGGCTGATTGAACTGACTAATTTGGTCTTACAAGAAGCTCTGTGTTGCTTTCCCTTCTGACAAGCAACACAGGTTTAATTAATTTCAAAAAGTTTTGAAGGTAAACCTCTAACAAGGTTTCCCTTAACATGTTTATTTATAGTTTTGAAATTTACATGTCCAAGCCTCCTATGACAAAGATTTGATTCATCTGGTGTGGCTTTTACAAAGAAACAAGTGAGACCTCCTTGAGGAACAACATTCTTTGAATCAATATTGTACATATTATCTTTTCTAGGAACTTTAAGCAAAACATGACTTTCATCAGTTAACTTAAAGTCTGGAGACAGAACAACACATTCAGTATCAGTAAAAAGAACACTATTCTTCTTGTCACACATTTATGAGATACTAAAGAGATTAAACTTTAGTTCCTTTACAAAATACACATCTTCAATATCCAATTTACCAGTTCTTATTTTACCTTTCCCTGTAATTTTCCCTCCTTTGGTACTACCTCCAAAGGCAACAAATCCTCCATCAATTTCTTCATAAATTGTAAGATAGGATATGTTTCCTATAATGTGCCTAGAGCATCCACTGTCAATAATTCCTTTATCCTTCAATTCTTGATGTGGATTGCCCTACACATAATTGTAAGAAAATTAATTTCTCTTGGGGACCCAAGCCATCACTGACTTGGATCTGCCTTGTGCATCAATATAGTCAAATCTTTTAAAGTCCATTGATGCATGATGTGTTGTAGTGTGTGGTTGTTATTTATATGTTTCAAGTTTTAAATTTATATTTTGCCGACTAAACCAATAACAACACTTTAACAGGTAGTGTAACCGGTCAAGATGTAGCTTTGTTGGTAAGTAGGGTGTCGATCACTGAGAGCGAGGTTAAATCTATCAATTCAATTAATATCTTGGTTATCTAATCTATGTTAATTCTATTCTAATCCTATGTTAAACCTATGTCAGTCTAAATCCTAATTCTAATGGTAAAAGGGGGGGTTTTTAGCCCGAGAGACTGGCACGGTTTGTTTGGTGACTACAATCAATTCCAGACACTGTTACCCACGCAAGCTAATAGACAAAAGATAAAAGAGCGGTCGAACCTTATATAAGAAAACTGTATTAACCATTATTAATCCTATTAGAACGTTGGTTTGTTTATTAAGTGTAATGATTTCTTTTCTCGAGATGGCATATCATTCTTAAGACTTAGGCGTTACATCATCCTAAGACCTAGACATATTAATTATGTCATAACTAAAGCATCCGCATAAAGCATCCTTATTTGCCGATTATAATCTATCTTAGGGATTAAAGCAATGGTGATCTTGTTAAACCCTAGCTCATCGCGAGGCGTAACGAGAGAGGAATCGTCATAACATATTGATGTCATAATAGAGAATAACTAAATGCATTTAAAAATCAAAATGTCATGATGACACATGACATAAGAGGGGACTTGTATCGAGGTTAATCGTAACCATAACAATACATAGTCATAGAAAACAAAATCCAAAATGATAAAGTACCATAGGTGAACTCAAGTATAAAAGTATGAAATAAAAGTGATAACAAGCATGACTTCAATGCAAGGTTCCTAAGCTCTCGCTAGCCAGGCAGTCATATCTCCTTAAGCTTTGCTAATATCACCTGAAAATAGATACTTGAAAATGTTAACATTACGTTGGTGAGCTCGTAGGTTTAGACGTAAAACAGTTAAATAGCTGTGTATAACATAGAAATAGGGCCTTAGTGGATCATACTCACAGTTAACAACAAACTATAAAATCACACAATACGTTCATATGCTAGCATTAATAAACACGTTCCAACATGAGTTACATGGTCAGGCTGGAATAACACTTGAACATGTGGAGAAATGATAGACTATGTACAACTCAAATATGTAAGACAAAAGATATATTTGGTTATAAAAAAGGCTTTGGTAATTACTAAGAAAATATTGAAAAGTATATAAACAATCATATATAAACAAGTATACGCATTGATTTCAAAGGGGCTGTTTTGGTTCGTGTATGGTGACAGACATATTATGTTTTATAAAATATTACGTCTCATGACGATTCCAAAAAGGTAAGAAACTCGAAAAACAGATTAATAACGAAAAAGATACGCAGTTTACGAGTTGTACGATAATAACCGGAGTTATAAAAGAATTTTTATAAAAACTTGTTATAAAAATTCTACAAATAGAAGGTTTGATATTTTTATTTAATCACACATATTTTTAGGATTCCTAAACAATAAGAAACGTAAATTTTCAATTAAAAACGAAGAAGTTATGAATTATGCGAGTTTATATACTTAAAATGTATAAAAATACTTTTATAAAACTATTTTTATAAAAGTTACTGTTCATCTCAGGAACATTTGTTTTGTAACGCCTCTAAATAAATAAACTTTCATTATGAGATGTGCTCAAAAGATATACTGAAAAACGGAGCTAAAACGAATAAAAAACGGCGTTTACGATAATTAAATGTTTTAAAAGTAATTTTATAAACTATGAACATAAAATTTATAATCACATCATGACCCACATGTATAAATTTGATAATTTTGATACATCTTTCAATTACAATAAGACGTGCTCGACAGAATCGCTAAAACCCGTTTTAAAACGAATAAGTATATTACATTACTTGTTTTACTAACACTAAATCTATATAAAAAAATTTATAAACTGATATGAACATTAGAAAAGTTCTGTTTTCATCAGTGGACAACCAAAATCTAAAAATTCACAATTTGATACAATCGTCTTAATACTAAAGCGTGAACATAAGAACGCAAGAAACAGTCTTTAATACTGAAGTTAATGTCATTTTACCAAAGGTAGGTTTATAAACTTTAACTTTATAATATTATTTCACTAAAAACCAATTAATAGTGTGAGTAGCTATATAGAATTTATATATGGTAGTAGTTACCAATGTATTAGTACTTAATACCCCTAAAAGTTAGATCGTTGCACTCGATCATTACCGTGACGCATTTTCTGTGATACACTTGATATTCGCTCACTCAATGTGAGTCATAGCCCCAAGTTTTACATTAATTGCTTTTTAAAACAAGTTTTTGGGTGAGAAACATGCAATGTTTTATAATTGGACACAAGTGGATAAGTTTTACATTATGATTACGTGTTGCCTAAGTAGTGATAACCCTAGATTGCGCCCCATTATCCCAGAACAGTCGTTACTGGATTGTGAGCGCGAATGTTATGAATAGATCTATTGGGATTGACATCGCTTTCGGGTGATACCTATCACTGACAAACTAACGATATACCAAGTCCGAACATAGGATGTTTGGCGGGTTAGAAACATCATCACGAGCAATGTAAGCCATTTATATGGTATTCCTTTATGTAGAGCTTCAATGTCATGAGCTTAGGGCAACGTAATTACATTTATATGATGTCTGCATCTCTTGCATTATCATACACTTAGGAAATCTTGTGGTCCTACAATATACGATTTATCAAACCTATGAATTCACCAACCTATAGTTGACGTTTTAGAAAAGCAATTTTTTTCGGAGGTCAGATGAGCACACTGAGGAGCTAAGGTGTACATTGGTGGTTTTGATTATAGATATCATGCATTAAAAGATTTTGTCCGCCTACATTTTGTATAATCTGTCATGGCTCGAATCTTTGTATTTTGAACAAGTGAAGCTTCGGGCTTATGTAACAAATACTTTGTTAAATCCAATGTATCGGTTTAAATTACTTTTGGTCCCTTTTATATATATCTTTGTTTTGATCTAACGAAAGTAACACGCCCCGACCTTATACGCTGCAACCCAATTTGGGAGGTGTTACAGATTGGTAATCAAGAGTCCCCCAGCCAGGTTATAGAGAACCAGGTCAAATGTTTTTGCTGAACTATAATCGTTTTCAAACATTGCATTCATACAAAGGGATTTCAACAGGACATACATACGTGCAAACATTCATGTATACACTAGTTGGTTGGACTAGATGCATTCTTGATTGATATACATGTTATGATATAAATGTATATTACTATAAGGGTCTTATATTAAATACTAATCTAAGCAATTTTTGGATTTTCAGATACAGTCATGTCAGATTCAGATGAATCAGGGGTCACACACAACACAAAAGATATCCAGTCTGTATGAGAGCTTAACAGTAACATTGGATCACCAGTAGTTTGTTGGAAACTGAGCACGAGGGACGTGCCCGTGGACTCTAGATGACCCGTATGTGCAGGTCGCCTTACAAGCCCGCCATCACCAGACTACATACCTGGCCCCGAGAGCCAACGTCAATACACCACCCCAAACCAGATTTTGTGTCCCAAAGCCGGTAAAATCTCCCGATTATATGTAGCAAAGGAGGACGGAGGGTTCTCCACTAGGAGCACCACTCTTTGCCCACCGACTGCTCCCAGATACAACACAAAATAAGTTTCACGAAGTCTGATCCTGAGGCGGATTCGGAGGAGGATGATGACGAGGACCCTGAGGAGGTTCCTGTCAATTATCTTACCGACGGAGGAGATGACGACGATGATGAGGATGAGCCATCTGATGATGATGAGGATGAGGAGGTTGATATTGAGGCTGATGACGAGGAGGAGGAGCACTCAGCTCCTGCTGACTCCATAGCTGTTACTTTACCAACTATCGATCAGGCCCCATCTACGGAGGAGACAGAGTCGTTCGAGACTGACGAGTCTGCGGCCACACCACCACCACACCCTGCATATCGCGTTACAGCTAGGGTTTCTATTCCAGCTCCAGTACGTATACCAGTTTAGTCTGGTGCAGAGGTTAACAGACTTCTCGCTATATCTACTCCACCATTATCACCGCTCTCCCCATGGTCATCAGCAATTCCCCAGATACCTTCTCCACCACTACCCCTGATACCATCTCCATCACTACCAGTATCACCACCACTACCAGTATCATCACCAGTGCCTGTGTTATCTCTATCACCACCTGCTAGTCCTATTCGTCCGTTGGGCTATCAACATGCTATGATCCGGCTAAGAGCCGATGCCACATCTACTTCCCATTCACTACCATTACCACCACCCATCATACTCTCCTATACCAGACCAGATGCACCATCATCAGGGACACCACCTTTGCATTTACTCTCTACTAACCGTAGAGAGGACATACCCAAGGTTACCTTACCACCTAGAAAGAGGTTAGGTATCACTCTTGGTCCTGCATATGAGGTCAGAGAGAGCTCATCTGCTGCTGCTGCTAGACTGGCTGGATGTCTAAGCTAGAGTTTTTACTATGGTTATGTTGCCAACCGATTGGAAGGAGAATCAGAGCGTGATCTAGAGAGAGATGTTGGGATATGGGATCATTTGACACTTGGGATGAGATTGTTGAGGCATGCAAGGACACCATAGTTACTGAGTGACAGAGCTTAGCCAAAGTATGACAAGTTTGAGACTAATAGTTAGGCGGGATATAGATAAGGGTTATACAAGGTTGGATGATGAGCAGACTGTGTGACAACTATTGGCTAGTCGGGCTCAACATTTTGTTTAAGATAGGCGAACACAAGCAACGTACTGCTAGAACATGAAGACTCAGGCTAATGGATGTCCCGAGAGCTTGGGGACGATCCAATGGACGAGAGTGACCTTGCTCGTATGCAAAGGTTATGACGCTACGTACCACATGTTAGATCAGTCAGTCACAGATTAAGTTTACAGTCCAGCAAACCGTAGGAGACAGAACGGTGAATTACAAGATGATGGCGGTTAATCACAGGAGGCATAAGCAGCTCCCGAAGGCACTGAATCTGATAAAGAGACTTCAGACTCAGATGATAGAGTTTGAGAGACAGCTGGGACCCGCCAAAGGTCCTGTACAACTAGAACTACCGGAGGAGGCTGGTTGCATACCAGATTCTCTTATGGCTATTTTTTGTACATAGCCGACTAAGTATTACGGGTTTCAATCCTCCCGGCTAGTATGTGCTTGTTAGGTTGTACATATTCTTTTTTCTTGAAACCTAATTGTTGTGATCATTTTGTATCTGAACCAATCATGTATGTTTTCCCATTATATATGGAATGGTGGTATTATGTCATGTCTGCAATCGAATTTGTTGTGAATGAATGTCGATTTGGTTATATCTTTATTGGTTACAATTCAAATGAATATTTCACTGTGTGATGTAACTCATTTAACTTATTGGTATATGTCATGTCATGGTTATGATTTTATGAATCAATGGGTATTTAAATTTTCTGTGATTTGAAGAAAATGGCACCAAAAAGAAGGACCACGAGGTTAAACCCAGAAACAAGCAACCGCCGTATCTAGCCCGCCACCACTACCACTGTCACTAATGCCTAACTTTAGGCAATGATTGACCAGGCTTACGCTATTTTGGCAGCCACGTGAATGCAAACCACAATGCGTCGACATCCACATTTAGGAACAGGTGCTAGGAGAAAATGAGCGAATGCACCCGTGAGTGCACACCCCAAACTTCATGAAGTGCCAACCTCTAAATTTCAAAGGCACAAAAGGAGTTTGCCGAATTAACTTAATGGATTGAGAAAAGGAAACTGTGTTTCACAATAAGCAACTCTCATTGGAAAACCAAATCAAGTCTCCACTGAACTCTTCTGGGAAATGCTCTAACGTGGTGGAACTACCACGTTAGGACTGTTGGTAATGACATTGCTTATGCAATGACCTGGACTGAACTGAAAAAAAATTGACTGACAATTAATCTGCCAAGACCGATATTAAGAACTCGAAGTAGAATCTATGGAATTGAAAGTGAAAGTACCAGATGTTATAGGAACAACCAACGTTTAGGAACTGGCACTGCTATGAGGGTAGAATTTTCCTAAAGAACTGTCAAGATTGAGAAAATACGTCGTGGCATACCCTACGGATCCACGGAAGGTGTAGTAGAATCAAAGCCTAGACAATGCAAATAGGCAACTGAAATGCACTCGAACGGTGAGGATAAGAGAATTCGTACTTTTGCTGACCGTCAAAATAGAGAATGAGAGAAAGCTTAGATGAATAACCAACAACAAACGACACAACACCAAAACAAGAGGCCGAAACACCGGCAGTGCTTATGCTCGCACGAGGACTAATTGAGAAGAAACCATATGGGGGGGAACTCAAAACCTTCTATCACAAAATGCAATTATCACCACGAAGGTTCATTTGCTCCTAAATGCAACAAATGCAACGAAAGTTTGGCCCATTTGCTGTGACTGTAGAAGTACTGTAAATGCCTAACATGCTAACCATCAAGGGGCCATTGGGATGGTCAGAAGCCTACTTGTTTTGGAGTGTGAGGAGACCGAAGGGACACTTCAAAGGGAATTGTCCAAGCTGAAGAACATCAACAACCGTGTAACCAAGATTGTAAAAAGAGGTGGCAAGCTCAAAGCCAAGTTGTATGCGAAAGTGCATGTAGGGGACAAACCCAGACTCTAACGTCGTGATGAGTACATTCCTTCTAAACAACCGATATGCTTCTATCTTATTCGATACTGGTGCCGATAGAAGTTTTATATCCACTGCATTTAGCTCCAATTTGATTATCCCACCAACTGCATTAAATCACTGTTATGACGTTGAACAGCCGACGGGAGAATAATTTTTTGGGTTCAACACTCTCCTTAAGGTGTACAATTAAAATATCCTGAACTCACCCATTCACAAAGACTTAATAGCTCAATAGAACATGTTAATTCGTTCGCTATAATTGGTATGGATTAAGTTGGTAAAGTACCAAGCAATCATTGTGTGTGCCGAGAAGATCGTTCGTATCCCCTGGGGAAATGAAACATTAATTGTTCACGGTGACGGAAGCATCCAGGGACACGAGGCTAGTCTGCACATTATCTCGTGTTAGCCTTAAAATATGTCTGCTAATACAGAATTACATTAGTATAAATAGGTAAGACTCACAGGGACCTAAAATGTCAATATTATGATAGTTTATAGAGTCAAGACATAAATTAAATTAAAAAATTATCCCCTCAATTCTTCCATAGAGGATGTAGGATATCATTTTACTTGTAATAAGGTTGTTGTGTTTCTCCTCTCTAGAAAACACACATAAAAAAGTCTTTCCCTTTCACAGTCACAAAATAATAATGGGGCTAAGACATTTGTTCATCCATCTCCCCGACCTTCGTAACATGTCACTGTTCATGCACTAAATCTTACCATGTTCATCGTACTGTTCACTGTTCATCGTATTGTTCACTGTTCATCAATTTTTAAAAAAAAATCAAGAACAGGCTATTATTGTTGTTACAAGTTCTATCATTTCTGGTTCAAATTTGTCATTTTTTGTGCTTAAAAGTCAAGCAATAAATCTGGGTTTACTCATGATTTGTTTCTTCATTGCGTTTTGACAAAAAGACAAAAACGATAGTGACCTGCGTTTTGTCTCAAGCATTGCGTTTTGGTATTGCATTTTGGGATTGCGTTTTGTCTACACTACAAATGGATTCGTTTTTGATCATTTTGAATATGGTGTTTGCGATTTGTCCTAAGATTTGAAACCCATATGCAAAGAAAATGTAACGTGTCTGCTGCCAAAATTTTAGAAATCTTGCGTTTTGTCTATCAAGACGGTTTGCATTTTGCCCACCAAGACAGATTGTGTTTTTCCTTGGTTGTATTTTGTGATTCTTGCATTTTGTTAAACCAAGAACAAAACTGAGTCAACTCGGTATTTACCGAGTTGACCCGGTCAACTCAATCGAGTCTAAACCAACAGAATAAAAGAAGAATGACAGAACAAAGCCTCAAAGCAATAAACCACAATAATCTATTACAATCAACATCCAACAACCTTCTCACAACAACATTCAACTATAAACCCATATCCATCTCCTTCAACTCCCATAGACTCGAAACCAAACTAAATGAAAATCAATCTCAAATTTTATTTCCTTCGTGTACAATATGACAAGACCATAAAGATCACAATCACAAAAGAATAAATCATCATCATTGATCCATGTAAATGGCTGTAATAACGCCCCACTTCAATTTTCGAAATAAAGAAAGATTTTATAATAACTATGTAATAAAACTTTCTATGATTCGTTGAAAACAAGACAAAAAAAGAGAGACAAAACCTACCTAGACCACATCGTATGATCTTGATGCCGTTCAATATCTTGAGTCCTCAATGGGTTATTTGATTCTGTGGGTGATAAAGAGGATTGAATGATGATAACAGAGAATCAATGATGATAGTGTTAGTAGAAGATCATTTGGCTGCTAATTTCAATGGGAGAGTGATAAGGGAGTTTGAATAAATGGAAACGTGACTGCGGTTATAATAAAGGGATTAGGTTTTCTAAACCGAATAATGAGGGACAACGTAATTTAATAACCAAGAATGTGACTCCCAAGACAGGTTGCGTTTTGTGACTGTTGCGTTTTGCTAAACCACAACACAAACCGAGTCAACTCAGCTATTACTGAGTTGACCCGGTCAACACACAAAGAGTAAACAAAACGCAACAACAACTTTAACAGACAACAACAATCTCAACTATAACAACCAACAACAATCAACAGCCTCAATCACTCAGCCTTCGTCACAATCACACAACTTCAATCAAATCCGACTCTATCTACCTACCTTATCGTCGCATCAGACAACAACAATCAACTATAATCTACAGCCAAATCCACAAATCTATCCTACTCTTCGTCACATTCATTTCACCACACATCCATCTTCATCAACAAAGACTCGAATGCATAAAAAAGATCTCAGTATGTTCCTTTACGTGTATACAATTAGGTCGAGACCATCAAGATCAAGATCACAAAAGGAAATAACATCATTGATATGTAGAAAGCCTCACACTTTCTTCTTTAAATGTTCGAAGGTATAGAAAGAATGATAACAATCATGTTATATTCATTCTTTAATTCATTTGGACAAACTCAAGACAAATGAAATACCTACCCGAGACCTTAATAATATGATCTTGAAGCCTATGTTCTTCTCGTCTGGTGCTCGGTTAAAGAGGAACATAATCAAGAAAAGGGTTTGTGATCTGCCTGTGATCATCGATTATAAAATATTTCGGTAAAGGGGCGGTTGGGTGAAGACCTGGATAACTATCACTTAAAGGAGTTACATTGTAGTACTCAGTGTCACACACATAAGCCGATGTGGATAATTTCAAGAGGTGATGTACTAATATACTTTTGATGTTGGGTATATGGTACTTAGAGGCTTTCCTCTGCACCGTTCTTCAATCTACAACAGTGCAAGCTTAAGTAATAAATTTGGGAAATTTTACTTCATTTTCAAGTTTGGTATATCGGGTTTACTTCACCAAGTGGTCACAGCAATAGCCGATAGAATACGAGGTTGGTAAGTTAGCCAGAGAGTATAAGGTTGAGATGTGATCAGCAACTCTCACGGGATATTTAAAGCTACTAAACGTCAATGATGCTTCCGAGAGTTCGAAACCATCATGGGGGAATACGTGTACTTTGATACTTTGATGTTATCAGGTCAACTTCCAGAGGGAAGTAGTTTATACTACTTCACTTAGTATGGTTTGTGAAGTATTCTGCATACGTGAGAAGAATTGTTGTTGATCTCTTGCATGTTCCCCCGAACGGATATTCACCAAGACCAAATGTCATGATACAGTATAGAAACAATATTAGATGGTGTGGTTGACTGTTTCTTCTACTAAATTTCGTTGTGCACTTTAAATGTCAATGTTAGAAGATCGTTCAAGCTACATCAACGTTTCAGAATCTGCTAAAGATACGGATGTTGGTTTGGGGGGAAGCTGATTCAGAAACTTCGCCAAAAAGAAGTCCATGAAGAAAGCTTTTTAAGACATGATGCATGATTTGGGGGGAAGTTAATCCAACTCATGCGTACTACAATGGTTCCAGAACAAGTCAAGACATAGAAGATCCAAGCTGGAGTACAAGTATCAAGACTAGAAGACAAAGACGACATCTTCAGCATTGGAAGCGCGTTGGATGTCATTTCATTATGTTGTATTTGTACTTGTTAGGAACATTGTAAGTAATTCCGTATGCCCACATATTGGGGGAAGATTGTTAGCCATAAAATATGTCGGCTAATACGGAATTACATTAATTTACATTAGCCGGACATGCAGGGACTAGAAATGTCAATTGTAGTAAGTAGATCGTGTCCCGGGCTATATATATCCCCTCCATACTTCCATGGAGGGGTGAGGAAAAACATTTGTCTCATAAGTGTGTGGTGTTTCTCTCTCTAGAAAACACACACACTTTTTCCTTTCTCTCTCTAATAAAATGGCAACTTATTATTTCTATCCTCCCCGACCTCCGGATCATGTCTCTTGTTAGTGAAATCTTATGGTAAACAACGTTAAAAGGTAATAGATCATTAAAGTTTAAAACATTTTGTTCCTCTTCATCACATTAGGACAATAAAGTTTCATCTTTCAAATTAAATTCATCGATATGTTGAGGGTTTAAAATCGGTTCAGTTAATAAATCAGATTTAGACGTTTGAACATCATTGTAAACAATGGCCGAAAATTCATTCTTAAAATCTTTAAAGAAGTCTAAATCATCAAAATAACTGACCGTAGGCTCGGGTGACGGAAGCAAAGGCATATTGACTTTATCATTATCATTTTCCGAATCCGTTTTTAAATTGTTGACAGAAATTATTTTGTAAGAAAATGAATTTTTGTCGAAAATTATCGTGCGATCTTCATCGTCGGATTCGTCAAACGATATTCTAAAGTCAATTTCATCGTTAAGAGAACTTATCGTGCGTTCACAAGAAAGTGTTTCTGAAGATACCTCGTCATTAAGGGCTATAACGGGAATTCGGTTTCAACGGATCTGAGGTCATGAACGTCTTCATTATCCCATATCTTACCATACGTAGCAGTTTCCCAATTAAACACTTTCCCACGTCTACGAGCTTTTTCTTCCTCAAGCCTGATATACTCCTCTATAGTTATGTTGGGGTCGTCCATTTTAACCTGTAATAAATTTGATAGAAAATAAAACTGTCAAATAGCTGAATACGCCGTATTGATGAATACGTTGTATTTGTTTAAAAAAAATTATACGATGTATTAATCTGTTGAGATGAATACGCTGTATTGGATAGAGACGTGGATACGCCGTATTCAATGGAATAGGATACGCCGTATTCAGCAATCTTCCAGAACAGTGTATTTAAGAGAATAACTAAATACGCAAACAATTAAACACACAAATATACAAGCAAACAATTAAATATACAAAATATACAGAATATACAAGAGTATACGCTAATCTAAATTATACTAATTCTAAGGGTTAAATATAATCTAATGTTAAAAACCAAAATATCAAAATAAAAATCAAGATTAATTTTCACTCCCCGGCAACGGCGCCAAAAACTTGATGTGTTGTAGTGTGAGGTTGTTATTTATATGTTTCAAGTTTTAAATTTATATTTTGCCGACTAAACTAATAATAATACTTTAATGGGCAGTGTACCCGGTCAAGATGTAGCTTCGTTGGTAAGTAGGGTGTCGATCACTGAGAGCGAGGTTAAATCTATCAATTCAATTAATATCTTGGTTATCTAATCTACGTTAATTCTATTCTAATCCTATGTTAAACCTATGTCAGTCTAAATCCTAATTCCAATGGTAAAAGGGGGGTTTTCAGCATGAGAGACTGGCACGGTTTGTTTGGTGACTACAATCAATTCAAGACACTGTTACCCACATAAGCTAATAGACAAAATATAAAAGAGCGGTCGAACCTTATATAAGAAAACTGTATTAACCATTATTAATCCGATTAGAACGTTGGTTTGTTTATTAAGTGCAATGATTTCTTCTCTCGAGGTGGCATATCATTCTTAAGACTTAGGCGTTACATCATCCTAAGACCTAGACACATTAATTCTGTCACATTTAAAGCATCCGCATAAAGCATCCTTATTTGCTGATTATAATCTATCTTAGGGATTAAAGCAATGGTGATCTTGTTAAACCCTAGCTCATAGAGACTTTACCCACTTACCGCTTAATGGCAATCTATACACTAGTAGTCCACTTGTCCAACTATCTAATGGAATCAGAAAGTTATTTGTTGAATTATCTAGGTCACCTGCTAGTCAACACGATTAATAAACTATCGGCAATATCCAATTAACTAGTTAAGCCCGACACGTATCCTAGACACAGACTTAGAAGGACAATACTTGTGTAACTATTATTCTAGATGTATAAATTACTATATGGAGAGCTATCCTAGACTCTAGATCCGCTTGGTCCGTTTTACTAGATCCAGTTGAATGATAGGTCGCACACAAAAGCACGTAAACAAGTATAAATTGATAAACATAAACAAGCATACAACGATAAATTAAGAAATCGGTATAAACAAATACCAAACATTCAAATCTTCATAATAAAGGGTAATACCCGAAGGTATTAGCCTTCAAACGTCATAATAAATACAAGAGTAATAATTCAGCCAAGGTAAACTAACCGAGTTAACGAATGATACCAAAAACTGAACGATTACAAAAGTATGTGGAATTACACGATGTCTCCTATGGATTGGATTGCGTTGCTCGACCTCTTCTGCTCTTTTTCTCTTCTGAAAATCGACTTTTGTGGTTTAGGTATCGAGAATTTGATTTAGCACACTTAAAACTCATTTTTGAGTTTTCTATTTATAAGGTTTAGAAGTCGGTTGAATACGGCGTATCCAAGGGATTAGATACGGCGTATTAGGGATTTCTTGGAGTAGGGACCACATTTGATATCTTCTAAAATGTTATATTATATCCATAACTTGAATACGGCGTATAAAGTCTTCTGGATACGGCGTATTGTACTTCATTCTTTTTGCGGTCTTTGGTGAGTGCAGGCATGGATACGCCGTATCTTCTTGATGGATACGGCGTATTTGTCTTCAGAATAGTAATCTTCAAAATATCTTCATTTAAGCTCCAAAATGCGCGCCTTTTACTAAGTTTCACCAATTACTCCATAATTACTGCAATTCTCAAATATAAATGATTAAGTAACAAATCTTTGCACTAACTATACAAAATGGGTTAATATCGTGGGACAAATGATGCTATAAAATAGACGTTATTTGATGTCATCATTGCACCATTGCGTCTGGAGACATGGTCTAAAACTTTTTGCTTTAGTTTCCAAACCCAACATGTTGAGGCCTTAACAGCATTAGCCTCATTTCCCTTATTATTACTTACTACTGTTTTTGGCCCAGCAATAGTAACATTTCCCTTAACAGTATTAACTTTTTTATTGTAAATACTGTTTTTATTTATTGTAAACTTGTTAAAGGGTCTTCTAACATGTGAATGTGCTTTATTAAAAACATTTAATGTTGGTCTTGCACAATTCACCGTTGGTTTTGGGAAAGAAGTATTAATTGGTCTGGCAGTATTAACTGATACTGCTGCTTGTGAAATGTTTTGCCTAGCAGTATTAAGTGTTTTAAGGCCAGATTTCATTAAGACTGCTTTTGAAACAAAATTTCCTTTTGGATGAGGGTCATTCATTCTTTGAGAATTTTGGTGATTTGCCTTTCTAGCATTGTCCAAACAGGCTTTTCAACCATTTTCTTTTTATGGAAATCACAATCTTTGATCAAATGGTTAAAACTACCACATATATAGCAAGCTTTATTTTTAAACTCAAAATTACTTCTTAATTTTTGAGTCATCAAATTATTCTAGTTTCTCTTGTTACCTTTAGAACTTTGACTGTTTTTCCTAGGGTATTTAGCTTGCTCATTGTTCTCAACCTTTTTAACAGATTCCCTAGATGACTTCACATGCTCATTAGATTTAACAAATTCTACCTTAGCAAAACTAGGTTTTCTCTATTTAGACTTAGACTGAGTTTCATTTTCATCCTCACTGTTAGATGTCCAATCTTCAATGAGTGGTTTATTAACAGACTTAGGTTTTGACTCACTAGTCTTAACTTCACTAGTTGTAACTGCAGGCACCCTGGTTATTGACTTACTAAAAACATATTCTTCCCCATCAGCAAGTACCAAATCAGGTTTAGGAGGCATGAAGTTCTCAGTATAGGGAGAGGGAACAGCATGATATCCTTCACCTATTTTGTACTTATCATTTACCTGACTATCAAACACTTGACTATCAAACCCCACACCAGTCTTAAACTTATCACTTACTTGAATATCTAACAGTTTGCTTAGATTCTTAGATGAATTTTCAAACTTTTCTAAGGTAAGTTTCAATCATCTCTTTCTTTTTCAGCTTTTTCAAATTTCTTTCTAAGCTCTGTTAGTGCATTATCTCTCAACATAATATCAAGTTTTAAAATCTTTATGTTTTCTTCAAAACAGCCTCATTCTTTTTATACATATCTAGTCTAGCCTCTACAGATTCTAGACCTGCTTTATAAGCTCTTACATTTATTTAAGACTTGTTAAAATCTTTTGTCAGATTATCATAATGTTCTTTGAGAGTTTCATTAACATTTTAAACATGCTTTAGAACAAGTTGATACCTCAGAATCTGAGCTTGAAGAACTTGAAGAACCTGAAGAAGTATAAGCCATAAGTGCAAAATTGGTAGGTCCTTCTTCAGCCTGGTCACTTCAATCATAACCAAGGCCATCACACTTAGATACTAAAGCATTTGAAGTAGTTTCCACAACTAGCATAGTCCTTCTTGTTGTCTCCCTATTTCTGTTGTCTTGATACTTAGGAGCCCTACATTCCCTAGCAAAGTGGTCTCTTCTGTGACTATTATAGCATTCCACCTTGGTCTTGTCAAAGCCATTGGTATCAGTTCCATTAACACCTAGATTCCTTCTAGTCTTCTTGAGAAATCTCCTTGCCCTCATTGTCAGCATTGCCATCTGCCACTATAAGTCCATCTCCTCTAAATCATCAGGATCAATTTGCTTTAGGTCATCATTGTCTAATTGTGAACTGTTAGACTGACTAGCAAAGAAGGAGTAGATCATTGCATCACTCAGACTACCAACATTTGGTAAAGTAGAAGCATTAGTCTTGGAGTCAGTAGCAGAAACACCATGAGCAGTCTTAACTGCTTCATTAGTGCTGCCTATGATATTGGAAGACACAAAAGCTACGTTTTGTGTGTTTTGGCTTGTGCTAGATGACCCTTTGACTTCAGTTTCATAACTCTTCAGATTGTTATATAGATCATCCATGCTTATCGTATCTAAATCACTTTTGTTCCTCCATATCAAGGTATGAGTCTTCCATTCATATGGCAGACTTCTTAGTAACTTCAGATTCATGTCTTCTTGAGAAATAATTTCTCCATGAATCTCTAGCTGACTGATAAGCTTTTGCAGCCTATCATAAATCTGGTCAAGTCCTTCTTAACTATTTCCATTGAAATTCTCATACTTGAGTTTAAGAAGTGTCTTATGTACTTTCTTTGACTCCTTATTACCTCCAAACCTCTTCTCTATAGCTTCCATCAGAGACTTGGCACTTTTGTAGGAGTTAAACTATAGTTGGTGTTCATTAGGAAGAGCCATCAATAGAGTACCTCTTGCCTTTAACTCATTCTTTCTTGCTAGCTTCTCTTCTGCAGTTGTAGGAGGATATGTTTGCTCAACACCATCAATAATTTTCTTTGGTGGAGGTGAGTCACCATTGACTATTACTTCCCAAAGAGCATAATCAGTCATTAAGAAGTACTGTTCAATCCTCATCTTCCAAAGCTCAAAATCACCTGGATTGAGCACTGGAAGTTTAGCAGCAGCAACCATTGGTGTAGATACTGCCTCTATGTTTTCACAAACAAATAGCTCTGGTATATGTAGATTGTTTCTTCTTATTCAAAGTTTCTCAACAAGCTTTGATACCACTTGTTGATCCCACTTGAATAGATCTTGCTTAGCTTGTAAAAGCCTTAGTTGTATTGAATAAATCCAAGACAACTATGGTAGAAACTTTGATTATGAATATCAAAGACTATACGTAATGTAGTCTATGATACTAAGAAGAATAAACAATAAAACAGTAATAAACAAAATTGTATAATGCCAAACTTTCAGCCTCAATATAAAACGAACACTCTTAATAGTGTTAGGGTTTATAAAACCTTGAAGCTATGAATATCTAAAACGTATATCTAACATTATACCCTAGGACCTCCTTTTATACACCAAGGAGTCCTACAAGGCTTACAATACTTTCCTAAGTTATCGTAATCTCTTAAACAAATAAGTTATACATATCTTCTTTACAAATAACTAACACTTATCTTCGTAAGTATTATTGTTCTCTAATTAATCTTTATCTCTTCTCTGATAAGTCTTTGATCTCAACTCTGTCAGCATAAACCCTTTCAGCAGTTGTAATCACTCAGCAGTTGTAACTGAGCACAAGCAGTATTAACTACTTAGAAGTTTACTCTATTAGTACTAACATACACTAGCAGTACTAACTTTTTATACTATCAGTAGTAACTACTTAGTATAATTTTCATTAGTATCACCAACAGCACTAAGTATGACATCACTAACATATACCTGAGCAACAGTAACTCTAAGACTCATCTTGAAGTCTTTTAATCCTAACATGGTATTTTGGCGAGGAAACTTGACCCGGGTTAGGGTTGAATGTTGACTGCAATTTACTTGGCTGTGATGATCTTTCAAATATGTCGTGTTGGAGCGAATAGTGGAAGGATGGCAGAGTGCGAGAATTGCTCGCCTTAGCAACCTCCACAAGCGCAGCCACTCCATTAATTAATCTGAGCCAAATTGAGCCCTTTCTCGTATTTTTCTTGGGGTGATATTCTCGAATATTTACAAAATGATATGTCGTCTTATAAGAGCTTCACCTCTAACGCAAGGATAGTATTTTGGCGGGGTTACCTCAATCAGATTATTGTTGCAGCCAAGGTAACTTGGCGAAGTAACTTGATCAGGGTTATGGTTGAATGTTGACTGCACTTTACTCGGCTATGATGATATTTCAACTATGTCATGTTGGCGTCAATAGCGGAAGGATGGCAGAGTGTATGAATTGTTCGCTTCAGCAACCTCCACGACCGCATCCACTGCATATATTAATCTGAGCCAAATCTATTACGTATTTGTTGAAGAGTTCATACCTACTGGACATTGAAATTTTTGATCTTCTAAGTTCAAAATTTACAATGGCAGCTCCTTTTATTAAGTACTTTATACTAATCAGTAAAATGATCAATTCTCTACACCAATCTGAGGTTTGAATGAAAAGAGATAACTTTAAGTGTCTGATTATTAACTCTGAAAGGGCAGACTTTAATTTTTTTAGATGAATCTGTGGAAGATTCAATTGTGCATACCGTCTCCCGATCTCTAGGCACCCTCCTTCTTATCCGAAACATTGAGGTACTTGTTGTTCTTTAGATAAGTAATTGTTTCCGGCTCCTTACTTTAATACCCATTCTACTATTGACAAAACTTTAAATAAAGGCCTTTGAAAATCATTAATCTAACCCGATCAAATTCTGTTAGCCGCGTCTATGGGGCAAATGGGCTGCTGAGATTCGCCATCCGCGAAAAAAGGTTTGTGTTTGCCTTAGAACTTTTAACACAGCTGAAGAAGCTGCTAAAGCTTATAATGGCGAGACTAACCACAAGGTTCGTTATTCTCTTCTTCATTATTTTGTAAAATATTATTCTTATTTTTAGTGCAATTGTCAGATGTTACCGTCTTTTGCATTTTACATGCTTTTTATATCAACCGCTACATTTTATAACACGTAGTCCTGATCTTTTGACTACTCAATTTTGCATCAGGTATAAAACTCATTTACCTGAGCTTCACATAGTCGGTTTCATAAGGCAATTCCAAACACCCCTAAGGCCCTATAATTGGCATTTTCATGCGTATCGTGTTTCTTTTATAGATCAGCAAGTACGCTTAGCTATGCTCCCTAGAAATAAACATATCTAAATTTGAGCGGACAACTACATAAAAATGGTATAGGATCTCTTTTAGTAGCCTGTATCTTATCTATTCTGTAAACAACTTCTTAACTTCTGAACTTCTTAGTTCTTGCTCATCATTTCTATTTCAGATGTTGCGTAACTACAAAGTTTCACGGATACTTCCACGTGTGGCTGAAACTGCAAAGCATGACCGAAGTTCAAATACTTCGTACCAGGTTTCAATTCATTTCTAAGCATTGTTAGCTATTACCGTGATCTTATATCACTGATGCTGATATCAATCTACAATTTTACAGATTTTGTGAATATGCTTTGTTGATTCTGTAACACTGGGCTGACGCACCTGAGATCCATCGATCAGCTGACCTCTATGAAGACCTTATCCAATGCTGTGTGGGAGATGCAATAAGCGAGGTGTATTATCATTGTTGTTATGTTTTTATATTTTTCCTCCCTATAAGTAATTAATATCTAATCACATCAGGTACGGTCAACTGCTAGATCATGCTACATAACATTTTCCAGAACATGGCATGATCATTCAAGGCGCTTATTTTCATTATTTGACCCTGTCATTCAAAGGGTATGATTCACCTGCATCGAAACACACCCGTGCTTATGATATGATATCTGTGTTCGATGTTTCTGTCCTGCTTTATCAAGAGCTGTGAATACTATGAAGAAGGGAGAAAAAACTCTTCTTATAGTGAAGCCACAATGTAAGTTATGTGAACTTTGATCAACACAAAAAGGCATTCCTTAAACATCAATATTGAATCTTGACGAACAATGACTTTTGTTCAGATGCATTTACGGAGAATGATAGGGAACCATCAAGTGCTAATGACTGTGTAGTGCCACCGAAAGCCACCATCCAAATAACGCTAAAGTTGGTTTCATGGAAGATTGTTTACGAGGTTACACTAACAATAATTTTTCGAAGAAAGTTTTGAATGAGTGGAGACAAGTGGGTCGGGTTGGTTTACGGGTCAAAAGTTGAAACGGGTCGAGTTGAAACATGTCATTTTTTTGTGATGAAACTAGACTTTGGGTGTCTTATATGACCCGTTTAGAGACACACAAGGCCGGGTGTAAGAAACCTGATCTTAACATTGTCAAATATGAATGTTCTCAGCTCTAATAACTAGAAATTGTGCTCAATTTGGGCCTACCAGGCCTAATCAAGCCGAGTTCAGTTTGATTTAAAATATACTGTTTAAATCTAATTGACACATTATCCTTATGTTGTTTGGTTATAGTGAAACTGATTGGGAAACTTCACGATGGAACTGTGTTTGTGAACAAAAGAGACAATGAGGTGCCATTCGAATTCAAAATAGACGAAGGTGGGTCCCACTGCACATATGTTTGCACCTGTTTTCTTTTTATAAGAAATGAAAAAACAAGCACTAATGAAATGGATTCGTGGTTTTATCACAGAACAAATTGTTGACAAGCTTCAGAGGTGTAAAGACCATCAAGAAAGGTGAAGTTGCAATCCTAACTATTCATCCAGAATACGCGTTTGGTTCAACCGAATTACGTCAGGGTTCTGTAACTGTTCTAGCAAATTACACTGTTGATTATGATGTCGACTTGGTTTCATTTGAAAAGGTATATGCATGCAGAGTCTTGATCTGTTTATTTATCTTGAAGATTTAATAAGGATAAATAGTTAAAGTAACTTAAACGACTGCTATTTATAGGAAAAACACTCATGGGAGCTAACCACAACAGGAAAGATCGAACGTGTGGGAGGAAAAAAGAAGGGAATACCATTTTCAAGATACAAAAATACGAGAGGGATTCAAAGAGATACGAGAAGGTAAATGAGTGTTGGTACAATACCACCCTTTTTCTAAATCTTAGGGCCTTAGGGGGTGTTTGGCTTTGCCTTATGAAACTGATCTGTTTTATACCTGCTGCAAAATTGAGTATTTAATTATATCAGCACTACTTACCATACATCTTTATCCGTGATTCTTAATAGTACATTACTACTCTAGAGTATGACTACTGGAATATATATGAGATTTTATAAAGATTGAATACAAAAGTTTTCTCCCACATCCGTTGATGAGCAAAATTTTACTAGAAATCATCGTCATGAGACTGTGTAAGGGTGAGAAAAAAGTTACAAATCTTTTTTCCAACTTGACAAAGTCCAATGTCCGTGATGCTAATAATATAACGAAAATAACTTGATGCAAATAATACCATAGTCAGCACGCCTACATCTTAGATATTTCCATGAAACGACCATTATTGCTATACATGTTATAAGCCAACAATTACCTTGATTTACAGTAGCTATGTGGTTGATCGAGATTGTTATAAAAAATCTAATAATATTCTTTGTTGTAGGTATGTTTAGTTGTATATCTAAAAGCTTTTACATTTGAAACAAACTTTTTGCTATAATAGTTTATGTTTAGTTACTATTGCAAGCTTTTAAGTGAATAAAGAAGTAACACATTCTTTCGGATCATTTATATACATATCCTCGAAAATGCATATGCAAAAATATTCATTCGCAATCGATTCGTAAAAAAATTAAGGCCCGCCGCAACGCGCGGCTATCTTTCTTGTTTAAATAATATTTTTATAAAAAAAGTTACAAAATTCAAATAAAATTAAAAAAAAGTAAAACTGGTTAAAAAAATTTGATGCAGATTATTTTGGCCCATTTTCAACACTAATAAATACTATTAAATAAAAATAATAAAAACCTTATCTTCTTCATTTACCACACTGACTATTCACACACACACAAACGCATACACACACACACTAACACACCACACAAACATCTACCCACTTTTTAAATCGAAAAAAAAGAAAAAGAAAAAAAAATGATTTTCGGATGTTGGTTTGAAAGTTTATGTGGTAACTTGGGTATTAACACGAAATGAAACGCAGAGGTACCGTGTCATAACAGCGGCATAATGTCAGCCACATCAGCATAACGCCGAGTGGGCCGAGTGGGGCGTTATGACACCCAAGGCTCTTAATTTTGCTTTCACCCGGTCTTTCATCATCATCCAGACATCTAAATATCGACTCATCCTTTTTTACCGGTAACCTCGTATGGCCAAACTCCCTTATTAAAACTCTTAACCAGGTAACCCACCTTAACATTGATTTCGAACACCTTTTATGACCAAAGAAGTGTTAGAAAATGTACCAAAGAAAACCAACTGGCTAGCTCAGGTAACCACTAAAAGTAATGTTAGGAAGGTATCGTTAGAGAAATCTCAAGTTCGAGTCTCATCATGAACTTTCAGGGTGAAAATAAATAAAATTAATTATATGAAAAGTTTAGCATTAACAAAACCGAATTTTTTTTACCAAAACAAATGTACCAAGGAAGTGTTAGAAAATGTACCAAAGGTCACTGTATCATAAAACATACTGTACTAATTTAATTATGTTATAAAATGTAGAGAATGAAAGATAGAGAAGGAAGGAGATGATTGTTATTGAGTAGTCTTTCAATGAGTACAATGGGTCCTTTATTTATAAGGATATAAGGAGTGTAACCCCTAGCTAATTAAGTACCTATTCAAGGCTAATTAACAACTCATAAAGGTGAATAAACATACATAATTAATATATTTATAACACTCCTCCTTGGATATTCACCGGCAGTGCGCATAATGCTCCTCCTCAATTTAATGTAGATATTTCAAGCATCGCGTGTCAATATTCTAAACAAGTTGCTCGAATACTTTTGTTGGCAATAACTTTATAATGAAATTCTCCGAATTGTTGATGTTATGAACAAATCCTGCAAAAATGACAAATATATGTGTAGCTTTCAACCCAATATCAAATGCATTGGATGAAATGTATACAATGCGTATACAAATATTAAAAAAGAGAAAAATACACTCTCATGACGCATATTAATTGCATATTTAATATCAAAACCTTAATTGCACTTATGTATGGTACTTGAGGACCAATCATTCCTTAGAGACATGTGCAAAAGCAATTTATTTAATATGCGTCTAAAATGATTTTGATCCATATAAGGATTCATTCAATTTGATCAAATAAAGTTTTTGAGAACTTTATTAATTGTTTCTAGAAGTTGAATTTGTGAGCCATGCTTGAGGCATTACATGTCCTTCATAAAATATGAGAGCTCTAATAAACCTTATTTTAAGGAAAAATAAAAACATCTATATAGCTTATCTCATAAAATATCAATAAGATATTTACATCCACCTCGAGACAATATGTCTCTTAATAATCAACTTATTGTTTTTGCGAATTTATTTATTTCACAATTCAAGTATTTAGAGCACATAACTTTGGAGCTCTTATTTCGGTTTCACACAAAAAACCGATGTATATCCAATAGCTTTTACACATTGACGTGTATGAACTTTACGTTCCAATACTTTTAGTATTTGCAAGATACTAAGTCTTTTTATGTTGGCCAATCATTTCATTGAGCGCATATTTGGATATTAGTTGATTTCTGATCCTCATCATGCATAATAGCAAGCAATATATTGTATGTAGACAAATTTATCGACGTTGTTTTGTGTCGATTCCATAATATTTTAGACATGATAGAATTTATTAAGATCTCATTAGCTATCTGAGGTTCTTTGGAACCTTCATGTCTAGGGTCTCTTTATGAGACTATCATGGGGTCTTTTATACCTCGAACAACCATCTTGTTTTCATGCTCCATATTTTTCATCGAGGATTTTATTTGGAATCGATTTGTCTACCATGCTCGAGGCATGTCATAATAAAATAGTGTCCTTGAGGGACAACTTATAATCAGAGCATGAGTAGTTGAAATTTTGTATGGCTATTAGATTATCCATAAAAATTTCTTTCGAGGATCAATAGAATATGATAATTCATTCTGAATTTGCAGCTACTGCTCTCTTTTTGAAGGAATTATCCTTCTTCTATATCCCGTATATGTGCATTTAGGTGGAGTAATTTGCACAAGAAAAAAACTGAAATGGGATATGTGTGTTTTATAACCAAAACCAATTATAAAATGGAGGATTTATAATAACATATTGGCATGATGCTAATTTTATTGTTGTGCATATTATAATATGGCCCCATACAACAACGAAAAGTTTCTCTCAATATCATTGAAAATTTAGATGTAATTCATCGCATATTCATGATGAAATACTTACTTTGGAATGTTAGGCTCACATTGAGCTATTAATCATGCAAACTTGAGGTTGCAATTTATTGACCATTTAGACGATGCATCGATTTTAAACTCTAAATGATTTATACAATGAATTTTTATGCCTACATGTTAACCATAAGATTCACATAACAAGAGACATGATCTGGAGGTCGGGGATGATAGAAATAATAAGTTGCCATTTTATTAGAGAGAGAAAGGAAAGAGTGTGTGTGTTTTCTAGAGAGAGAAACACCACACACTTATGAGACAAATGTTTTTCCTCACCCCTCCATGGAAGTATGGAGGGGATATATATAGCCCGTGACACGATCTACTTACTACACTTGACATTTCTAGTCCCTGCATGTCCGGCTAATGTAAACTAATGTAATTCCGTATTAGCCGACATATTTTAAGGCTAACAATCTTCCCCCAATATGTGGGCATACGGAATTGCTTACAATGTTCCTAACAAGTACAAATACAACATAATGAAATGACATCCAACGCGCTTCCAATGCTGAAGATGTCCTCTTTGTTTTCTAGTCTTGATACTTGTACTCCAGCTTGGATCCTCTATGTCTTGACTTGTTCTGGAACCATTGTAGTATGCATGAGTTGGATTAACTTCCCACCAAATCATGCAGCATGTCTGAAAAAGCTTTCTTCATAGACTTCTTTTTGGCAAAGTTTCTGAATCAGCTTCCACCCAAACTAACATCTGTGTCTTTAGCAGATTCTGAAACGTTGATGTAGCTTGAACGATCTTCTAACATTGACATTTAAAGTGCACAGCGGAATTTAGTAGAAGAAACAGTCAATCACACCATCTAATATTGCTTCTATATTGTATCATGACATTCGGTCTTGGTGAATATCTGTTTGGGGGAACATGCAAGAGATCAGCAACAAATCTTCTCACGCTTGCAGAATACTTCACACACCATACTAAGTGAAGTAGTATAAACTAATTCCTCTGGAAGTTGACCTGATAACATCAAAGTATCAAAGTACACGTATTCCCCCATGATGGTTTCGAACTCTCGGAAGCATCATTGACGTGTACGCCCACATACACGAGAAGTTCTTGTCATAAGCAACAATTGTCACACCCCCAGACGGGGCCTGGACGGAATACATGTCCGAGGGCGTGACGTCATCATAATCCGAACACAAGGCACAAGAGAACGACCACTAATAGACGTTTTGAAAATCATAACTCGTTGCATTGTTTAAAAATAAATAAGTTTTACAAGATTCAAAGGAAATTGAACATTTGCGGAAGCGAAAATAAAATACAGCAGAAGCATAATTTGGTTTTCAAAAGACAACGAGTATGAATAGTAATAAAGTCTTGAAAGAGTATCATATTGCACGTAGACTAAACATAGCACATCAAGAAGTCCAAAGCTAAGCACCTAAGAAAAATATGTTAAAACGGTCAACATAAAGTTGAGTGAATTCATAGGTTTAAGCAAAACATTTACGAGTATCCAAAACGTTTAGTAAACACTGCTTCAATCACAGTATTATGAAAAGTGTTTAGTAACCAAAAACGTACAACTAAAGTAGTATGGACCACAAGACTTCAAACGTATGTGACAGTTATAGGAGATATAACTTCACATAAAATGGGGTGGGTATTTACGTTGCACTAAGCTCATGTCACTGAAGCTAATTGCGAAAGATAGCATGTACATTGCTATAAGTATTTGTTTGCCCTTCCGGTGTTTTCGACAAAGACAACCTAACCATTCGACATGACATATAATCCGTTTTATCGGGCGCCCCATGGGTTAGTGAGCGCTACCCACACGGTAGGGAATAATTAGTCCCAATAATCATTTATTCACTCGCGCTCCCTCGACCGGTCCTCCAGTCAAGAGATTGACAGTTCATGATAGTTCGGGCAGTAGTGGTCTAAACGCTTAACTTAGGCAACATGTAAACAGGGATATCTCACGCAAGTACTTATGTCCAGTAAAAACAACCAACGTTTTTGTAAAAGCTTAAAGTACTTTTATCCATAACTAAAAACGAGTGTGATATCAATCATGTAACAAGTTTGTAATCAACGTATATGAGTTTGAAATTCAGTGAAGTAATCGAGTTTGTAAACGAGCATGTTTCTCACCCCAAAAGTAATAAGGTAAATATAAAACAAGTAAAACGTGGGGCCATGGACTCACCTTGATGTTGCAGAGCAACTAGCAAAAATGCAAATAATAAGCACAGCACAAACGGAGAACAGAATGGCTCGACCAAGAAGATGCAGCTTAACTTAACGGCTAAATCCCACTAGTTTAGGATGATGAATTTCGTTTTCCAATGGATCAACGCGACACGTTGATAAAGGATTTGGATTCCAAGTTGTAAGGGTTTGGTGGTTGGTTAAATAAAATACACCGCAAAGAAAACACAAAGTATGTAATATATTCCGTATATATTACATATGAAAAAGGAACAATTATATAATTCATATGGTGAATTATATAATAAAGACAAACAACTAAAAGAATAAGTCGCAATGTATAATACTTTACACGTATTATTTAAGAAACGTAAGAAAAATAATCGTAACAATATAATTCGACACGTTTTCGAAATTCACTTTACTAAATAAATAAAACGTTCTTGCATAAAAGTAAACACACGTTTTAAAGTTATGAATTTGCTAAATGACGTTTTTAAAGTTTGTACAAAAGTTATAGTCGGGAATTATAAAATAATATTTTATAATTTAGTATTTCGTTACGCGTTTTAACTAAACTAGTTATCTTGTTTATACAAGTATAGTTTTCGTTTATTTACCGATTCATTGTATTATTACAAATAAAAAAATCTTAAAACTATATAACTTGTCCTTTTATCGGGTTTTCTAAAATAATAAAAGTTTTAGTGAAAATACTAGGTACAGTAATTTTTAGAAATTTCGGCATGACCTTGCCGTTTATACAACGTTTCCCTTATTCATAAATTTCAATATTTTTCCACTCTTTATCAATCTATGTTGCAAACATCCGCGTTTTATAATATATATATATATATATATATATCTACGAAATCAAACAAACAATTAAAAATACAAATATAACCAAACACACCCTAAAGCTGTAAAACAGCGAACCAAACGCACCCTAGTGGGCCGTAAAACGCAGAACCAAACACGCCCTTATGGGCTGTTAAACCCATGACCAAACGCCCCTGTTTGGCAGTTTATACACCAAAACCAAACGCACTCTTATTGTTGTTATTCACATAACCAAACGCACGCTACTTGGCTAAAACCAAACACACTCTACTCGGCTAAAACAAACGCACCCTAACTGTCATTAAACAGCAAAACAAACACACCCTTATGGCGGCAAGACAGCAAACCAAACACCCTTATAAGTAGAAAATAACAAGCAAACCAAACACCCCGGTTTGGCAGTAGAACGCAGAAACAAACACCCCTATTTGGGCGTGTTTTTCAGTCGGGTAACCAAGATCGAGAAAACTAGACAAGTTAGCCACAAGCCCGACACCTTGAGGTGCGGCTGTGGTGATATCGACCCAACCAAACACCACTTTTGTGGTGTTTTCGGCTGCAAACAAACACCCCTTATACACGTTTACAAAACCAAACAAAAAGAAAGATAAAAGAGGTGGAGTGGTGGTGGTACGGCGGCTGTGACAGCCGCGTGGTGGTAGTGACGATGGTGACGGTGGTGTGATGGTTCGGAGATGAAGAGGGACGAAGGTGGTGAGGGTGATGAGGTGGTATTGGTGGCTGCGATGAGGGGTCATGGTGGGGTGATGTGGTGCGTGGCGATGGTAGATGCGGCGGCAGAGGTGGTGTAGTGAGGATGTGGCAGCGATGGTACATGGCGTAGAGATGGATATGAAGGTGGTGGTGCCGGCTGTGGATGGTTGAGGTGCGGCGGCTGTCGCCAGAATCCGGCCGGAGAAAGGAGCGGCGCCGGAAACCTAAATGGGGAGGAGGAGGATGGTATGTGTGTGTTTTTATGAAGATGAAACCCTAATGGGTTACATTTATATAAAAAAAGTTTTAAAATGAAATGAAAAGTATATAATAGTTTAGGGTTGATATTTAAAAATCATTATTATTTATTTGGTACCATTTGGTCTCACGGGTAACTTTTGTCTGTAAAATAAGACTTTACTTTATATATTCACGTTTTTAACGAATGTTTCTGAAATAAAATGCTAAATAATTTATTAAATATTTTTATTTAATAAACAGTGATAATTAAATTTTAATTATTTTCTTGTGTCGGTACGCGTTGTTTTCAAAATTTTGCGAGGCTATTTAATCACTTTCTGCCTGGTTTCATGTCTCGGGCAAAACTAAAAAGTTGTCTGGAATGGCGTTTTACATCAAATTGCTTTAGAGTCCGAATCGTGAAGACGAAATTTAGCGGGTCGTTTTTTATAAATCAATTTAGGGATAAAATATATCTTCTCGTTTTCAAGTCAAATAAGTTAGAAAAATAAATTTGCAAATGAGTGATAATAATCGTAATTATGATTTATTATTTATATACGTTTCAAAAATTTTACCGGCTACGCGGTAATCGTTTTTATGTGACCGTAAAAGGTCAAAAAGTTAAAAGTCAAGTTGGAACCAAAAAGGTCGAAGGGTAAAATAGTAATTTAAAATTCTGAAAATTTTGGGGTGTGACATTACCTACCCCTTAAAAGGAATCCCGTCCCGGGATTTGATTTTTGTTTACCGATAGTGTGACCAAGAAAAGATTTAAGGTTTAATAAACCAGTTATAGACATGACGTTGATACTTTATTCAGCAAAACTCGATGTTTCGGCACTTCTTAATATACAAAATTTTTGGCTAGGTTTGACCAGGATATATAATCCATCAAAATAGGTATTTTTAGAAAAATATTATTACAAGTTTTGTGATTGATATAAACGCGTTATAAAGAAAGTCCCTTGATGGTGAAAATATCAAAGAGAACGTGTAGGCGCGTGGGTATGTCTGTATATGGATTTCAAATGTTTAAAGGCAGAGTCGGGTTTCTGATATATGTAAGGTTCGGCGATTAATATCGGACGAGGTTAATGAACGTAAGTATTCAACTTACTTAGGAAGTACGAGGATGAATCATGGCTCAGCACACCACAAGCGAACGATGTGAGCAAAGTATAACCAAACGGCCCTAATCGCGACTTAATAAATAGATACGCCGAAGGACGAGAAATAATGATAATAACGGAACGTTGCGCACAACGTTCAAGAACGAAATTGACAACCATATATGTTTGTGCTTTAGTTTAGTCAACAAAAATGTGTTTTTACGAGCTTATTAAGTTTATATGTTACGACGTTCTTACGAAAATTACTATTTATAGAAAGTTTCCATTTTGGGAAA